>JAJJWX010005107.1:0-250450 GCA_023529315.1 Papaver bracteatum
AATGGTTAATCTTTTGTTGTACTAGAGATCCTCGTGATCGACATTGAAATGGCGAATAAGATTACTTATGAAAATGAGAAACTCAAGGTAATATATGTCAATCTCTTTCTTCTTATGAATCTATAAACTCTCTTTACCCAATTTTGGGGTGTCATTCGGTACTTTTCATTGCATCTATTTCATTTTAGTATAACCCAAAACAAAATTCAAGTGGGTTAACTCTTAGATTTCCCTTTAGAGCTTTGGATTCCCTCTCTAATCCACTTGATTAAAGCGTTAAATTCATTTATTACCGCTGAAGCTTGTTTTTTGTATGTATAACCCACTTGAATTTTGTTTGTAGTGGCCTTGTTGGAGCCAGATAAACAAGTTATTGTGCTAGAAGGCAATAAGGTACGTAACTGCTGATTACACATGCATATTTGCATGTGTAACTACTCATTACACATCTATTTTTTTAATATAAATCTTGTTGTGAATTTGTAATTGATCTGTGGCTTACTGGTGGTGTTGATTTTGTTTTTTTTATTTGTTTGTGTAAGGCGAGGCATGAAACTCGGTCGTCGACTAAGAAACGGATTAAAGAGTTGGATAGGTTGGAAGCACTTGTAAGTGACACAGGGAATTCATCTGGTAATGTTCCTGGGTGTGAATTTTGAAATTCTGTGCTGGTATATTTAATATTTTCAGACTAGGTTTAGGCTGGATGATTTATTTCATTGGATCTTGACGTCGTATTCAGATATTTACCTGATCAGAGACCTTAGATTTAGTATTATAAATCTAACAAGTGGCAAATTTTTAGAATTTGGTTGCTTTAATATGTTACCACATCTTGGCAGAGTCCTAATTTCGTGTATGTGCCGCCATGATCAACTTGTCACTGGTACTTACTGTCGACAACATAGAAGAGTTTGCCTCTCATATTCACTATTTTATTCACTATTTTTACTGTTCTCCTTATTCTTGCTAGGTTTTAGGCATTCTGGTATTTTATATATCGAATCATGGTAACTTAAAATCAGCAAGATCTGAAAATCAGTAAGATTTTTCTCTCGTTTCTTCTTGAATCAACATATTTGAAATCTATGTATACGTTTATATCATCGTCATCGTTGTTGTTGTTGGTTTAGAAGATAAATTGGTTGAACACCATTCTGCTGATTTCTCACAAGCTTGATGAAAATTTTTTGAGTAAGTTATTGACTTGTTAGTGTTTTTGTTTTGCTTATCTTGAGTCTTGGCCTACACATGTTGAGTTTGTAATCTGGATTTCTAAAGTGGACACTTTAAAAAGATGCTAGGAGGCAATAAGGTATGTAACTTATAGATGTGTATCTTCGAGTTACACATGCTAATTAGATGTGTAACTTTTACTTACACATATTTATTTTGGGTACACATACCAATATGAATGTGTAACTCCTAATTACACATGTTATATGCATGTGTAACTCTCAGTTACACAATTAAGATGCATATGTAACAACTAGCTACACAAGTCAGATGCTTGTGAAACTGAATATACATTGTTGTATGTACTGTTCATTTTAATCTTATAAATAAATACTGATTGCTTGTTATATTTCAGGTTTCAGATAACTTCATAAAACCTAATTGCTTAAACGTGGTAATGGTCTCCATTTGGGCCCCGAGTTGAATGCTTGAATACATAAGTCAGATGCTTGCGTAACTCTCAGTTACACTAGATAGACACATATGTAACTCTCAATTACACGAAACAGATGCCTGTGTAACTTCTAGTTACACATGCTAAGAAATTATTGTAAATGAATACTAAAGTAATAATTGTATCTTTTTTGTGTTTTTTTTTTATGTCTATTTTTTGCATATATATACAAGTGTAACTTTGCATTACACATGCCAAAAGGATGTGTAACTTCTGGTTACACATGCCATATGCATGTGTAACTTCTTTTTACACATTCGCACTATACTTTAATAATTTCAGGCCTAGATTTAATAATTTTGGGCCTAGATTTAAATTTTATTTAATTATGGGCTTGACAATATGTATAAGGGTATCAAGGTCTTTTCATAATTTGGGGCCTAGATTTAAACTTATTTTAATTTAGAGCCTCATATTATGGGTTATCCATGGGTGGGGCCTGAGCATGGAGTTTAACCACAAAATCCATAAATTGATGAGCCACAGTAGGAGTTGTGTAAGGATTCCTTAAGGCTATGAAGTGAGCGCATTTGGTGAATCTGTCAACCACCACTAATATGGCAGTCTTACCATGAGAATTTGGCAACCCGTCGATAAAATCCATGGATATGTCAGACCAAACTGTAGTGGGTGTTTGAAGGGGATATAACAATCCAGATGGTGACAATATGCTATACTTATTCCTCTGACATATATCACACCCAGCAATAAAATCCTTCACATCTTGTCTCATTCTAAGCTAATAAAACAACCTTTTTAACCTCTGAATAGTCTTCAAGTAACATGAATAACCAGCAGCTGGTGATTCATGAAATTATTTCATAAGAATATCCTTCCTATTATACAATGGACTGACAACTAATTGGTTTTGACGATATTTCAATAAACCATTATCTTCAGAAAAAATCTTGGTACTGAAACTATTTTGATCCAACTTATGTATCTTCTCAATTATCCAAGGATCAATCTTAAGATCCCGTTTGAGTTCATCCATCCACGAACAATGTATATAAGATAGATATTGTAATGCGCCTGTATCATCTTACATTCGAGATAATGCATCGGCGGCTTGATTTTTGATGCCCTTTTTGAAAACAATTTCATAGTAATATCTGAGCAGTTTGGTTAGCCAATTTTTCCGAGAGGGTGTAGTGGCCTTGGCTTCCAAGTAATATCTCAAACTTTGCTGATCTGTTCGTACCAAAAACCTACGTCCAACCAAATACGGCCTCCATTTGGTTACTGCATGAATGATTGCAAGTAGTTCCTTTTCATACGTTGACAGACCCAAGTGTTTAGGACCAAGTGCCTTATTAATGAACGGAATTGGACTCTTTTCTTGTATTAAAACAGCTCCAATACCTCTCCCACTAGCATCACTTTCACTTACCAAAGTTTTAGAGAAATTAGGCAGTGCTAATACAGGATATGAAGTCATGGCTTCCTTGAGGGAGATAAATGCTTCATTGGCTTCGTTGGACCACTTAAAACTATCTTTTTAAAGTAATTTTCTTAGTGGCGAAGCAATTTTTCCATAATCTCTTATGAATTTTCTGTAATAACCTGTCAAACCCAAAAAAAAAACCTTAGTGCTTTGACGGTAGTAGGTGTTGACCATTATTTCATGCATTGTATCTTTTATGGATCAACAGCTACTCCTTCACGGTTTATTACATGCCCAAGATATTCAACTTCTTCTTTTCCAAAAGAACATTTGCTCAATTTCACCACCATCTTCTGGGATTGTAATATCTCAAAAACAACTCGTAAGTGTAACAAGTGATCATCCCATGTTCTGCTGTAAATTAATATATCATCAAAAAATACCAAAACATACTTACATAGCTGGTTTTAGAATATGTCAGTCATCAAATGTTGGAACGTAGAAGGAGCATTCGTAAGTCCAAACGGCATCACTAGGAACTTGTAGTGCCCATCATGGGTTCTGAATACCGTCTTGGGTATGTCATCTTCATGCATTCGAATTTGGTGATAACCTGCACGTAAATCCAACTTCAAGAAAAAACAAGCTCCATGTAGTTCATCCAGCAACTCATCAATTACCGGTGTAGGAAATTTATCCTTCACAGTAACAAGATTTAATTCTATATAGTCTATGAACATCCGTCATGATCCATCTTTATTTTTCACGAACAGTACAGGTGAAGAGAAAGGACTGGTACTTGGGAATATTAACCCAGTATCCAATAATTCTTTGACATAATTTTTAATTTCATTTGTATGATAGTGAGCATACCTGTATGGTCACACATTGACAGGAGTTCTATTTGGGAATAATGGTATTCGATGATCATGCGTTCTTGAAGGTGGTAAAACAGTTGGGGTTGAAGATACTTCCTTGAAGTCTTATATAATTTTGCAAATATCAGGTGAAATTTCAGAACCTTTGGTTTGTGGTTGTTGTGCTTTACGTATGTAACAGACATAGCTAGGAGCTCCACTTCTTACCAAACGCTGCATTGCATGACTTGTAGCTATCCTTGGATTATGATTTATCTCACCCACTAATCGAATGACTCTATCATCCATAGTAAATTCCATTGTGAGCTTCTTAAAGTCCCAACTAATTGGACCCAAAGTTTCCAAACATTGTGCACCCAAAACAACGTCACATCCTCCCAACGGTGGTACATGAAAATCACACACAAATTTATAATTTTGTAATTCAAATCCAAAACTTGGACATCTACCTAAACATGGTACTCGTGTTCCATTTGCAACCATCACTTCAAATTTCTCATCACTTAATATTTCCATTCCTAATTTCTTTAAAATTATGGGGTCAATAAAGTTATGGGTGCTGCCAGAATCAATCAAAATTGTTACCCTTTCCTTCTTTATAGCTCCCGTTACTATCATTGTTTGAGGTGTTCGAGACCCTACTAATGCATGAACAGATATCTCACCTATCTCTTCTTCACGGAATTGCTCTTCTTCTTCTCCATTGGATGTTGGATTGACGCAATCTTTGCCTCGCTCTTCTTCTCCCTCAATTAGGAAACTAGTTTTAGGTTAGCATTTATGTCCTCTAAACCACTTCTCATTGCAGTAATAACACAATTTCTATTTTTTTATTTCATCAGTTTCAGCTTGAGACAATCTTCTAGCAGGAGGGAAACTTAGTGATACCTTAGTTTGAGTATTAATATTAGCTGGTGCCATTGGTCGATTACTATTTCTAGCAATTTGGCATTTCAAGGAAACTTTTGCATCTTGTAATCGCGCAGTGTTAATAGCTTGTAGTAACGTAGTTGGCTTTAATGAAAGTGTTTCCACACCAACCTCTTCCTTAAGTCCACTAATAAAACATATTATAAGATAAATTTCAGGCAATCCCTTTACCTTATTAGATAATCGTTCAAACTCCTCACGAAAATCTTCAAAGTTTCCGCAACTACTTTGCCTAAGATTTGAAAGTTTAGCCGTATAATCTTCAAGGCCGGTACTCCCAAATCCTTTTAACAATCCTGCATGAAATTATTTCCATGACATATCCACCATGTAATCCTGTACCCATTGGTACCACTATACTTCTCTTACGTCAAGATGAAAGCTTGCAAATGTTACCTTTTATTTGCCAGGTATCTTATAGTACTCAAAATAGGTTTCAGCCTTACTCAACCAAGTTTCTGGATATTGTACATCAAACTTTTGCAACACAATCCTAACGGAAGGCCGATATTCTTTTTCGATTCAGAAATTTGAACCTCCAGAGCGTTTAATTTATCTTGTAAATCATTGAGTTGTTTCTCCATATTCCTATTTTTTGTTCGTGTGTAATGGTATTTGATCATAAACTGGATGAACCATCTTTGATACTAATTGATAAGTACCTAGAAGATTCTTATCAAGAGGATAGACAAAACCAAGTCGTAAAAACAAGTTTATAAAATAAACTATATCAAAATTCTTCACTACTTTAGATCGATAATCTCCTGGTATTTATATAGACTCTGACTACTAATAATAAATCTAACTTATAAAGGAAAATTGTACTAAATAACTTACTGAAACAGGGAAATACCACTTTCCTAACTTAACCTTAAAGTCTATGAGCCAAACTTTAGGCAAACCCGACCTTACCGTAGGATTAGTCCTAGGCATTGAGGACGTTTCCTATCATAATGTGGCTGAATGTTGGGCAACTAGAGATGGACTTCAACTCGCCATTCAGTTGGGGATTAGGAAGCACGAGGTAAAATGTGACTCTACCTATACTATCCAGCTCTGCAGAGGTGAAGTTGCTCCACCATGGTATTTAAAATGCCTTGTTCAAGATATTGCTAATTTGAAAGAGAATTTCGAAGATGTTGTCTTTATCCATCAGTACGAAGAGTCCAATTTTGTTGTTGATACCTTGTCGATGAAAGATTCTGAAAAAATTCTCGAGGGAGTGTGGTTTAGTAACCCACCAGAAGATATAGTTAATTCTCTATTATCTGACATTCAGGGTGTGTCTTACCCGAGATTGATCAGAGTTTCATCTTTCTGTTTTGATTTTCCAGTTGTTTGTAGGTGGAAATAGTTTCTGATAATTTCGGTAATTTCGGGTGTGAAGGTGAGAAACAATTTAAACCCTAAACAATGTACTACAAGGGAGTACTTTAGATTCGAGAGATCAATGTGTACAAGTCCGACCTAAACCAAGAAATGGTCATTCCGGACTTGCTTCAGTCACAAAGTGGAGGAGAATAAGTTTGTTTTTAGGAGGGAAGCAAAGAAAGTGGTGAGACCAGAATAGTTGATTTTGGAAGAATAGTTGGGATACTACGACTTGTATCATAAAAATTGTAAAGCTAATAAGATGAGTTAGAAAATAAGTATTTCTGAGTGTTGTATATCCCGAATAAACTTGTTGTTCAGTAGAAATAGGTAAGACCTATTTATACAAGTCGGAGTGAAAATGTACCCTGTTCTTATTAAGGAGTGGGGAAGTAAATGGGAGGAGGTGGTAACCATATGCATGGAATTGATGTTCCATGAAACTGTTAACGTATGGAATTGATGTCCATAAAATTGTTAACGCATGGAATTGATTTCCATGAACGTTTCATCCTTAACTTCCGTATTTACTAACCGTCTCATCCTAATGACACTTCCTTATGATGGGCTTAGTGTACGCCGCACGCTGTAAACCGCCAAACCAATACCCAAAAAGGATCCCCCAGTTTGTGTTTATGTCTCAAATGTTTTTTTGGAAAATATGTAGCATGTTGATGCGACTTTACAAGTAGAGATCGGGAGGCTTTCTAGCCTGGTGATCTTCAAAGGTCGAGATTTTATATTTTGAGAGGAAAGGTAGACGTTGATCGTCGCATGCTTTCACTTGTTGGTAGCCGCACAGGAAAAGCCAGCATGGTAGTGCAGCTGGGTTGGCATGTCGTTGGCATGGCATGGTTTGGCGTGGCCAAATTTAGGTTTTTGGGCCAAAGGTTACTGTGTGTCGTCTGGTAACCATGGACGACCAGGATTTTCTCGTGAGATTGAATGGAAACTGCTGATTGTTGTATGCCTTCGTTAGGGTAGCCGCGTAGGGAAGGCCAGCATGGTGGCGTGGCTAAGTTGGCATGCCGTTGGCGTGGCCAAACTTAGGTTTTCGGGCCGAAGGTTACTGTGTGTCATCTGGTAACCTTGGACGGACAAGATTTGCTCCTTAGATTGAAGGGAAACCGCTGATTATTGCACGCCTTCGTTTGGGTAGCCCCATAGGGAAGTCCATAATGGTGGCACTGCTAAGTTGGCATGTCGTTGGCGTGGCCAAACTTAGGTTTTCGAGCCAAAGGTTACCATGTGTCGTCTAGTAACCTTGGATGGCTAGGATTCACTCCTTGGATTGAAGGTCAACCATTGATTGTTGCACTCCTTTATTTTGGTTGCCGCGTAGGGAAGGCTAGCAAGGTAGCATGGCTAGGGCCAAGGCGTGGGGCATTTTGGCTTCGCATGGTGCGGCTAGCATGGCTAGGTCCAAGGCATGGTGCATTTGTCTTGGAGCGGCTAGCATGGTTAGGGTACATTTTGGCTTGGCATGTGGGGCCAAGGGTTTTCCATGGGCGCATGGCGTGGTTAGCTTTGTCTAGGTGTGGTTTTAGCTTGGCATGTGGGGCAAGGGTTCGCCATGGGCGTGTGGCGTGGATAGATTTGGCTGGTTGTGCGATCAAGCTAGGGTTTTTTGCCAAGAGGTCGTTTGGTAACCTTAGACAGTCTGGATTTACTCCTGGTATTGAAGGGCAACCGTTGAATATTGCATGCCTTCGTTCTGGTATCCGTGTAGGGAAGGCAAGCATGGTGGCGCGGCTAGTTGGCATAGGTCATGGCGAGGTGTGTTTGGCATGGCGCGGTAGGTGTAGCTGACATGGTTTTTCCAATGGAACAGAGGTGCGGCTAGCATGGTTGGCATGCCTTGGCGCGGTTGGTGTCGCTGACATGATTTCCCATTGGAGCAGGGGTGCGGCTAGCATGGTTGGCATGCTTTGGAATGGTTGGTGTGGCTGTCATGATTTTCCATTGGCACAGAGGTACGACTAGCATTGTTGGCATTCTTTGGCGTGGTTGATGTGGCTGACATGATTTTACATGGCACATAGGTGGGGCTAGCATGGTTGGCATGCCTTGGCGTTATTGGTGTAGCTGGCATGATTTTCCATTAGCACAGAGGTGCGGCTAGCATGGTTGGCATGCCTTGGCACGGTTGGTGTGGATGGAATGATTTGACATTGGCATAGAAGTGTGGCTAGCATGGTAGGCATACTTTGGCACGATTGGTGTGGATGGCATGATTTTCCATTGGCACAGAGGTGCATCTAGCATGGTTGACATGCCTTGGCACGGTTGGTGTGACTGACATGATTTTCCATGGGCACAGAGGTGCGGCTAGCATGGTTGGCATGCCTTGGCGCGGTTGGTGTGGCTGGCATGATTTGCCATCGGCATAGAGGTGCGGCTAGCATGGTTGGCATGCTTTGGCGCGGTGGGTGTGGCTGGCATGATTTTTCATTGGCACAGAGGTGGGCTAGCATGGTTGGCATGCTTTGGCGCAGTTGGTGTGGCGGGCATGATTTCCCATTGGCACAGAGGTACGGCTAGCATGGTTGGCATGACTTGGCGGGGTTGGTGTGGCGGGCATGATTTTCTATTGGCACAGAGGTGCGGCCAGCATGGTTGGGATGATTTGGCACAATGGGTGTGGCTAGCATGATTTTCCATTGGCACAGAGGTGTGGCTAGCATAGTTGGCATGCTTCGGCGTGGTTGGTGTGGATGGCATGATTTTCCATTGGCACACGTGGGAATTAGGGTTTGGCTTGTCGCAACCCTAATTTGAAAAAGATACATCGGTAATTATTTACATACACATTAAAGATTTCAATAAATGCGCCTAGTAAATGCTAGTTACTTTAAATATTGTGATGTCACTGTCTACTAGGGTTTAGGGTTTTACGATTTTAACCCTAAGCTAAAAACCACCATCAACATTAAGTCCCCTGCTTAGCTCGGAACAGGTGCCTTGTTGTGATGTAAGCATATGATGGTGAAAAATAAGGACAGAATAGAGACATAAACCATTGCAGAGATGATCAGGAAAATTAGACTAACCTTTTTAGGGGTGAAGAGAGTTTTGGATTCCCGTGTTGGCGGCCATGCATGAATTATATTGGGGATGCAGACCATGGAGTGGTAAGATGAAAGTTAACGGTTTGGTCTGGTCATACACCTCTGAACCAAAGTGGGCGCGGTCTTGGAAGGCAAAGCATGACGGATGGCTTGGCTCATGAGGCCAAGGGGTGGCGCGGTCTTGGAAAGTTAAGAGCGCGTGGATGACTTAACATGATAGGGCCACAAAATTGGCGCGGGGAGCTTGACATAGTGCGGCCATGGTGAGGCGAGATGTATACGGACGATGGGGTGAAGTGGGGCCGCGGCCATTGAGCGAATGGCTTAGTTGGGGCCGCGACAATGGCATGGTGAAGCGGGCACGGATGGCTAGGCGTGGTGGGGCCACGATATGGAGTGAGTAGTTTTGGGCGTGGGAATTGGTCCCTGCGGGGCCGACTTCCTCTTTTCCTTCTTGGCTCAAAATTGGAAATCCTTTCCTCATTCAAATTCCCAGTATCACGCCTATAAAAGGGATGGCCGACCTTTCCCTTTAATTCACGCCTTTATTTTATTTATTTTTTGGCAGCGGTGAAGCGGACGAGCAGAATAGATATTTCTTCCAGTGCTTCCTCTTTGGCTTGATTTTCTTTTTTTTTTCTTGTTCTGGTGAAACCCTAGTTGTAGGTTTACCTTTCCATGACCTTGTAGAAATGTTGGTGTAAATCCTAGCCGTAGGTATTTCTTGCACGAGATCGTAATAGTACTTAGGAACGAATACCATAGTGATTTTGACCGCCTCAACTCGCTGCGCATAGCAAGCACGTGATAGTAACTTCTACCCCTTTTCCTACGAAAGCCCAATTTTTAGGGTTTAATCCTTGCTTTAGTGTGGCCGTGTGTGTGATCCTTTTTTTGTTGTTGGTCGCGCCTGTCTGGCTAGGAACGAGCTTCCTGCTACCTATAGTGGTGATGTAGAGTATGCCAATCCTTATTTCCTCGTATATGCAAGAAAATACTTTGAAGCCAATTGGTTTATGTCCAGGGTGGGTTCCTTGTGTTCGATAAAATAATTTCCACATGCTTTATGTAATAATCCCTTCTCATCTTGTCCTATTATAGTTATATCAGCGGTTAAAACGGCGTAAGAGGATTTCGTTAGGGTGTCAAAAGTTTCTAACGTATCGAAGGATGTGGGTAATTCCAAGCCAAACATAGATGACTAATTCTTCAAGGCATCGGCTACGGTCAAGAGAAACCATCCCAAATACGTGTCGATCCTTCTGACCGGTTCGGAAAGTGAAGGAGAGGATCGATCGGTTCGTCCAGGAGGCGTAATAAGGTTTTGCCTTCATAGGAAAGAATATCGTGCCTCGCCTATTGGCTTTAAAATCCCTGCGAGTCTGTTGCGTTCCTTTGAGAAATGGATGCGATTCATGATGAACCAGGAGCCTGTAAAGACCAATTTGACCAGGGCGCAGATCGTTTATGCCGTTTTGGCTTCCGCAGTGCTTCAGATTAAGAAATAAATTCCAGGATTGGTTGCTTTTGTTTCCAGATGGTGTCCAGACAGCCATACGGCTATATGCAGGTGGGGCGAAATGACCATCTCTTTGGAGATCATGGTTGTTTTACTAAATCTCCTTGCAATCGGAAACCTAGACGTCAGGTTATCTGTAGATGAAGAAGAAATACACGCCACCCTGGTTGCGAATTCAAATGGATTCGTTCGGAAGGAAAACGAGACGAAGTGCTTTTATGACTGTTGGGTGTCTCAGTGGTTTCCTGACGAGTTGGAGTCGAACCAGAAGAATAACATACTTCATGTCGCGGAGTTCTTGGCTCTTTGGATATCCAGGGATATTTTTGACGACGACTCTGGAAAGAAAGAGATAAGACATGAACTTATCAAGTTTGCCATAAAATTGGCAAAGGGCGTCGCTCTCCCCATCGTTGGTTTGTTTCTTGGTAATCTGTATGCACACTTGGATCTGCTGGTTCCGGACATGCACGCCTCGAACGGCTATATGAAAGTGGATTCATATGTTCATGTTGCCTTTCTCCAGGCATGGTTGTGGGAGAATTTCGATAAGTATGCCCCGAAACCGTTGGCTATACTTCCCGAGTCTTGAGGTGGCTCCGGAATACTACGCTGGTCGAACAGGCGCCCCAAAACCGGCTCGAACCTGATTAGGTTTCTTGAAAACTCGTACGCGGTTAATTTTCGTCCATGGGATCCGGTGCATGCGTCCATAACTCATATTAGTACCTTTGCTCCTGTTTCGAATATGTCTTTGTCTTCTGATAAAGAGGACCTTAGCATTAGAGGAATGGTGTTCATGCATAGATGCACGCCCGGTCACGTGCCGTATTTCTTCCGAAGAGCTTGTAAAGTGATCTCTTACAATATTGATAGGGCGGCTCGCCATATGGGTTTCGACCAAGGGCTCCCGCTTGTCCGTCAGCCGGCTGTTCGAGAAATCCCGTTTCTAACTGTTCTTGATACTAGTGCTCTTGTGTCGGGTAAAACTCTATATTATCTCTCGGAACGAAACTCATCAACAACTTCTAAATACAACACATTTTGGCAGGATGAGTTTCTCGTTATACATGGATTCGTGAATGATATGGTAGAGAATCGTCAGGATAGGCCTTCTCTTCCGGTTTTAGTGGAACATCCACTGCTGAGGTATCCTAAGCGAAAATTCGCTAGTCCAAATGTAGACAGTTCCCACGTGAAGGAGAAAAGATCTAAAAATCGTGCCGGAGGCTTCCAGTCAGATTCCACAGTTCTACCGACTTATAGTTCATCCTATATGCGGGTACGTACGACTTTCCTATTGACTTTAGCTTGGATCGTTGATATCCTCGTTTCTTTTATGAGCATGCGTCCTTGTATCCTGTCCAGGGTCTCAGCAGTACGAACGCCTTCGCCAAACTTGTGAGCAGTCAGAAGGTACCATTTTTCGAGACAGAGGGTGGCACCGCCGAACCTATTCATGGTGATGTGGATTCCGAAAAGGATGAAAGTTCAGGGTATAGCGATGGAGAGAGTAGTTCTTCCGATAGAAATGCTGAATCTTCCTCTAGTTAGTCTGGAACTGAATCAGTGAGTCCTCTCCATGTTTTTTCTTCTTTCTTCTTCTTTTTTTTTTTTTTTTTGAAGTAAAACTAAATTTTTACATTCTAGGAGGAAATCGTTCTTGAGGATGGTCTTGAGGTAAGAACCCTCCAGAGCGAAGATGTATTCGTACTTCCAATTACAGAAATACAGCCAGCTAGTGACTTGGACATTGAAGGTTATCATCATGAAGGTGTTGACACGTCTTAGACGGTGGAGGGCACTCCGTGGTCCACTAGCGAAATTGTGGTTAGGGATCTCTTGCCGGTTGCTCATTTAGTTGTAAGTGCCACCTTCGACCCTCTATATCTGGTCCATTTCCCGGGTCACATGCTAGTTGGGGGATTTAGTGTGCCAGCTAAACACGCGGCGTTATACTCCAAGATATGGGAGATCTATGGTCATCTTGCCATGACCAAGAAGATTACTAGTCGACATTCATTGGTTAAGCGTGTGGAGGAAGCTTTGTCTTCGATTAATGAAATGTGCAACGTGACTGGTCACACATCTTCTGAGGATGTACTCTCAAGTTGGAGGTTCCATCGCGACACGTGTGTAGGCTTCGAATTCAATATCTGTTGGTTCGTTGAAGGTTTCTATGAAGTTGAAACTTCGCTAGCCGAAGCAGTCGAAGGTCCTTTTGATGACCTGGTGAAGAAGTAGGAAGTGGAATTCAAGAAGTTGTGCAGACAACTGAAATTGAAGAGGGCGGCTCTCCATAGTATAAGGAAGGACTTTGCCAAGAAGAGCAAACCGCTGCTGAAAAACTTTCCTTGAATATATTTCTGTCTTTTGGACCTCCTATCTTTATGGTTTTTTATTTTCTGGTTTTCTTGGGTTGATGGATAAATTTTACCTTGACGGCTTGGATTATACTTTTGGAATGAATGTTTTAGGATTGTTTTTGGTTGTGATTAAAAGTGGCACAAATATATCAGGAAAACCATAGAACCGTGTCTTGGTAGGTGCATGGGATGGAACATAACATGGATACCTGTCTTATCATTCTTGTGAAACTTGAAGAATAAAACCATGTATTTTGTCTAGGTAAGACTTACTCGGTTTCTTAGGTCTTCTGACGAAAAATAGATCTTCCGGGTGTAGGACAAAGGTTTACGAGAAACATGGTCGTGGGAAGTCCCCAGTCGAGCTACCTAGTAACCAAGTCGTTGATCCCTGGGTGGATCGTTTTGCTTCTAACCTATGGGAAGTCCCCATTCATCCCTTGTCGTGCCACAACTGATAATCGAGTCGTCGGGTAACTGAGTCAGAGTGGATCGCCTTCCTCTACCATCTTGATGTCTGGGTCGAAGAACGATATCTATGGTTGAAAATTGACATTGTAACCGAAAGATCTAACCTCTCACTATGGTTGCCAATTATTTATAGGTGAAAATAGTTTCTGCTGATTTCGGTAATTTCGGGTGTGTAGGTGAGAAACAATTTAAACCCTAAACAATGTACTGCAAGGGAGTACTTTATATTCGAGAGACCAATTTGTACAAGTCCAACCTAAACCAAGAAATGGCCATTCCATACTTGCTTCGGTTACAAAGTGGATGAGAATGGGTTGGTTTTGGAGAGGGAAGCAAGGAAAGTGATGAGACCAGAATAGTTGATTCTGGAAGAGTAGTTGGGTTACTATGACTTGTATCAGAAAAATGGGAAAGCTAATAAGCGGTAAGCAAGCAAGTGTTTTCTGAGTGTTGTATATTCCCGAATGAACTTGTTATTCAATGGAAATAGGTAAGAACTATTTATACAAGTCGAAGTGAAAACGTAACCTGGTCTCATTAAGAGGTGGGGAATTAAATGGGAGGAGGTGGTAACCGTATGCATGGAATTGATGTTCCATAAAGTGGTTAACGTATGGAATTGATGTCCATAAAATCGTTAACGCATGGAATTGATGTCCATGAACGTTTCACCCTTAACTCCCCGTATTTACTAACCGTCTCACCCTTATGACACTTCCTTATGACGGGCATAGTGTACGCCGCACGCTGTAAACCTCCAAACCAATACCCAAAAAGGATCCCCCAGTTTGTGTTGATGTCTCGAATGTTTTTGTGGATAACATGTAGCATTTTGTTGCAGCTTGGAAAGTCGAGCTCGGGAGGCTTGCTAGCCTGGTGACCTTCGACGGTCGAGATGTTGCATTTTGAGAGGAAAGGTAGTCGTTGATCATCGCACGCTTTTACTTGTTGGTAGCCACACAGGGAAGGCCAGCATGGTGGTGCGGCTAGGTTGGCATGTCGTTGGAATGGTATGGTCTGGCATATCCAAACTTAAGTTTTTGGGCCAAAGGTTACTATGTGTTGTCTGGTAACCTTGGACGACTAGGATTTTTTCCTGAGATTGAAGTGCAACCGTTGATTGTTGCACGCCTTCATTTGGGTAGCCGCGTAGGGAAGGCCAGCATGGTGGCACGGCTAAGTTGGCATTCCGTTGGCGTGGCCAAACTTAGTATTTCGGGCCAAAGGTTACCGCGTGTCGTCTGGTAACCTTGGATGACTAGGATTTGTTCCTGATATTGAAGGGAAACCATTGATTTTTGCATGTCTTCGTTTTGGTAGCCGCATAGGGAAGGTCAGCATGGTGGAGCGTCTAAGGCCAAGGCGTGGGGAGTTTTGGCTTGGCATGGTGCGGCTAGCATGGCTAGGGACAAGGCAGGGTGCGTTTGGCTTGACGCGGCTAGCATTGTTAGAGTGCGTTTTGGCTTGGCATGTGGGGACAAGGGTTTGCAATGGGCGCACGGCATGGATAGCTTTGGCTAAGTGCGGTTTTGGCTTGGCATGTGGGGCCAAGGGTTTGTCATGGGAGCATGGTGTGGTGAGATTTGGCTAGGTACGGTTTTGGATTGGCATGTGGGGCCAAGGGTTTGCCATGGGCGCATGGCGTGGCTAGCTTTGGCTAGGTACGGTTTTGGCTTGGCATGTGGGTCCAAGGGTTTTCCATGGGCGCATGGCATGTATAGCTTTGGATAGGTGCGTGATCAAACAACGGTTTTGGTCCAAGAAGTCGTTTGGTAACCTTAGACGACCAGGATTTGCTCCTGGGATTGAAGGGAAACCGTTAATTGTTACATGCCTTCATTTTGGTAGACGTGTATGGAAGGCCAGCATGGTGGCGTGGCTAAGTTGGCATATGCCATGGAGAAGTGCGTTTGGCATGGCGCGGTATGTGTGGTTGGCATGGTTTTCCATTGGCACAGGGGTACGGCTAGCATGGTTGGAATGCCTTGGCGCGGTTGGTTTGGATGGAATGATTTGCCATGGCACAAGGGTGAGGCTATCATGGTTGACATGCCTTGGCACGGTTAGTGTGGCTGGCATGATTCGCCATTGGCACAGGGGTGCGTCTAGCATGGTTGGCATGCTTTGCCGCGGTTGGTGTGGCTGGAATGATTTGTCATTGCAGAAGAGTTGCGGCTAGCATGGTTGACATGCCTTGGCGCGGTTGGTGTGGGGGGCATGATTTTCCAGTAGCACAGAGGTGCGGCTAGCATGTTTGGCATGCTTTGGCGCGGTTGGTGCGCCTGACATGATTTTCTATTGGCACAGAGGTGCGGCTAGCATAATTGGCATGCTTTGGCGCGGTTGGTGTGGCTGGCATGATTTGCCATTGGCACATGTGGGAATTAGGGTTTGACTTGTCGCAACCCTAATTTGAAAAAGATACCCCGGTAATTATTTACAGACACATTGAAGATTTTAATAAATGCGCCTAGTAAATGCCTATTACTTTAAATGTTGCGACATTAATGTCTACTAGGGTTTAGGGTTTTACGATTTTAACCCTAGGCTAAAAACCACCATCAATATTAAGTCCCCTCCTTAGCTCGTAACAGGTGCCTTGTTGTGAGGTAAGCATATGATGGTGACAAATAAGGACGGAATAGAAACGTAAACCATAGCAAAGATGGTGAGGAAAATTTGACTAACCTTTTTAAGGGGTGAAGAGAATTTTTGCTTCCTGTGTTGGCGGCCCTGCGTAAGTTGTACTGGGGATGCAGACCGTGGAGTCGTGAGACGAAAGTTAACGGCTTGGTCTGGTCGTATATCTACGAGGCAAAGGGCGCGCGGTCTTGGGAAGACAAGAGAGCGCGGCTTGGAGAGACAAAGCATAGATGGCATCTTGGCACGTGGGGTCAAGGAGCGGCATGTCCTTGGAGAGGCAAAGCATGGCGGACGGTTTTGGGATGGCAAGCGAGCGTGGCTTGGAGAAGCAAAGCATAAAGGGAGGCTTGTCACATGGGGCCAAGGCAATGGAACGGGAAGCTTGGCGTGGTGTGGCCACGGTTATGAGACGCGTGCACGGTCGGCTAGGCGTGGTGAGGCCAAGACATGGCGCAGAAAATACTTGCAAGGGTATTTGTTCCTTCCTTCATACGCGGCTTTAACATAGAATTATTTTCTTATTCAAAATCTTTTTCGAGAGGTTGGTAGCATCCACAATCCTTTCATCTGGTAGCTTTGCGCAAATCCCGGTATGATTGGGTATCTTCAGGGCTAGGCTTTCGAACCCGTGGCGGAGCTGCTAGCATGGACTTGGCATGAAGGGGACCCATTAGCACTGGCCGGCATGGAACTGGTGTGGGCCGCTCTGTAAAGTGCTTGGCAAGGCATGACACTGGTAAGCTAGCAAGTATTTTCTGAGTGTTATATATTCCCGAATGAACTTGTTGTTAAGTGGAAATAGGTAAGACCTATTTATACAAGTCGGAGTGAAAACTTACCCTGGTCTCATTTAGGAGTGGGGAAGCAAAAGGGAGGAGGTGGTAACAGTATGCATGGAATTGATATTCCATAAAGTGGTTAATGTATGGAATTGATGTCCATAAAATTGTTAACGCATGGAATTGATGTCACTAGGCCAAATATCAACATAGGTGACATTTCAAAACTGTCACTATATCAATTCCATGACGGTTCAGGTGAAATTTGAAAGTGTCACCAATGTCGATGTCACCGTAAGTGTTATCTTATACTGACGCTTATGAACTGTCACATAACCGTCACCAATTAGCCTTCAAAATTGTCATGAAGTATATTAAACCGTCATTGTAACAGATATCCACGACGGTTTTTTATTGAAAACGTCACCTTAACGATGTTATGGTGACGGTTTTCCCAAGAAACCGTCAATATAATGTTGAAAAGCGTCAGCATAATAAATAACAACAACTGTTTCTTAATGTAACCGTCATTTATAAGTCCTTGCCTGACGGTTTTTATTCATTAAAAGTGTCATTGTATGACCATTGATTAGGTGCCGATTTTATGTTGCCGATTTCTTTTTTTTTCAGCTAAATTTAATTTTTTAAAGGAAATTAAATATGCAACCAAATAAAAAAAAAATCAGCTAATTCTTCAAGATTTACTTAAAACATTACAAAAGCAATTACCAAAAGATTCTTTCAAAGAGAAAAAAAGTAAGATGCGCTTTCTTAAAAAAAAATAACGCATAACTTTATTCTACTACTAATATTACAACTACTTAATATATAGAGATTTCAAAATTTAAGATTGATTCTAGATTATTCTCAACTCCTTGATCTTACAATTATCTTTCTTCCCTTTTTAAATGTCTTGCCCTGCTCCAGAATTCGAATTGTATAATGCATTGGATTGTTGATACCTTCAATCAAAGTAGACATTAATCAATCAATTTCACCGCTCTTGCGCATCATAAGCAAACTTGGGACTATAGAAGAGCTTGAAGATGATTCGGTAAAACTGGGGTAATAATTAAGCTTTGAATTTCAGAACTCAATCAGTTACGCACTAATGCAAACTGAAAATAAAGAGTTCGCGAACCGATTGGCATAAAAGGAACACCCTTAAGTCGCTAAATAAATGGAAGAGGTACTTTCCTGATGCATCATTGTTCTAAACAACGGTACCACTTGCAGCAACTCATTACTTTCTCCCTGATGTCGCAGATGCTATTTTCTCATATCCTGCCACCTCGAGCAACACCTTCCTTAACAACTAATAGATTGTTGTGAAGATCGCTATCGTCCGGTATCTCCCAAGATAAGCATCAGCAAGAAAACTTCCAAGCACAGATGAAGCTTGTGATATGCCCAGGAAATTAAGAGGCTACAACATTAGTACATGTTCAAAGAAAAGATGAAAATATGTATTTGTCAAGTTCAAACTAACTAAACTCTAACAGATAAGTTAGAGCACAAGAGTCCTGACTCCTAAGTAAAGAGACTACAGTTGGCACATTACAGATGGGTGAAATATATCAAAATCTATGTCTACCAAGCTTTCCCTGTCCTCTTTCAAAAGAAATTCCCATTCCGTTAAGTAATGGCTACATCTCTAATTGCTGCAGCACCTGGAAACATGCATATGCCACCTGAGAGTTTTCAGAAAAAACTTACGAATGAAGTTCAGAGAAATTTTTATAAAATTAGACAAATGCAGAGAAAATAAAGAAAGGAGGTTAATAGTTAACTTGGTAGAGATTCAGATTTTCGTTGTTACCTCAACAATTAAAAGGATTCATAAAATAAAATAAAAAACTAGAGACGTTTTTAACTCATCCAACTTAGAAAACACTTACTAAAGAACAAATAACAGAATAACTTGGTGCAAGATTTCTTTGACGCATCCTACAAAGAAATTGCAGTGCCTTATCGATATCCATTCCTTGTAAAGCATTCGGTTAATTCTGACATGTTTATACTAATCAACTACTAATAAATCAACAAAACAACTGAAGTTGATTACTTACAAAGATAGATTTTAGCTAAGCATAAAGATGCAACTTCCTTAACAAATAATAGATTGTTGTGAAGATCGCTATCGTCCGGTATCTCCCAAGATAAGCATCAGCAAGAAAACTGCCAAGCACAGATGAAGCTTGTGATATGCCCAGGAAATTATTCACAGCATTTGCCGAACTAGAAATCGGCATATTCATGATAGAAAACATAAACACCACCATATTCACCGCAAGACCGAAATAAGCCATTCTCTCTGCCATCTCATTCCCTACACGCACCAAACCATTTACACACAAAATGAAAACGTGAACTTCCAAATGGAACTGAAATGAATAACAGAAAACACAGAACATACCGAAAATGAAGAATGTAGCAACCCAACCCCCAGTTTTGGACAAATTAGTAATAGGCTTTCCATGGATATCAACAGGAACAATTCTATGAAGGGGCGAGTCTGAATCCCCCACTTCAACTGGAGTAGTTGACTTGATTTCTATTGAATCCATGCCTATTAAAAATTAAGAAATAAGAGTAACATCAATAATTCAACCAATCTATCCAGTACGCCACTGAATTTACTTCATTTCTCTTCCTTCTGCAACAGAAACAATCCACTTCCAATTTTCTTGATCATGAACTCCAAATTCCAACCAACTAAATGATGATGCAATTAATCCTAGAGATAGACAGTGATGGAGTGAAAGGTAGATAGTGTGATGTACTAGTAAAACTTGAATACAACTTAGTTTTCAATTTTCAACCACCAAGTATCATTAATTAACAACAAATATCCATCATTGTTGCTGTTGTAAGAGGTCTTCCAATTCGTATTTTGTAAAGAAATTACAGCGCCAGAGAATCCCATCAGAGACCCAATTTCGTTTGATTCCAGAAACCCCCAATTCAGTTCACCACCAACATAAAATTCAGCTCAGAATCTTCACAGATTCGAACCCCCAGCAGATTCATCATTTCAATTAGCCACCAGATGATACAAGTCTCACCATTTCAGCAATCACCCATTTCTCTATTCTTGCAGATGTCACCAAATTAACCCAATTTCTCCACGTCTCTTGCTTCAAACCCCCATCAAATTCATGCTCTTTGTCTCTGAAATCGAGTTCAACCCCATCAAAACAGTACCCGTTCTTAGTCTTCTCACCCTTGAAGAACAGCCACAGAAATCCATCACCTAATTCTTCTCAATAATCTCTCAATTCTTAGTAATTAAACCCTAAATTCCATCTCTTAGATCAAACACAAACCATAGCTGATTCAGATTTGAACCAAAATCCTAATCAACGAACCCAATCTCCGAATTTCTGCATCTCCTCACCGGTTTCTCAGATCGATAATGAAAGTCTCTTTGAATTTTAGTTCTTTTATTTTGAGTTTTGGTAACAAAAATTGGTTTTATTTGGAGTTAGGGATGGAAGAGTTGCCATGAGAGAACGAGAAGATAGCGAGAGAAGGAGAACGAGAGTTAGTTTAGGTAAGTAAAATACTTAGATTTGGACGGTGTGGATTCTCACTCAAATGCTCATACGGATCCTAGAAAATAAGGGACGGTGTAGATTCGTTGTAGCATGGTCATACGGATTGAGAGCATTTATGTTTCTCTTTGTGCTATTACGACCTCATGTATTCGGTTTATTATCAACCTTGGACATGGGAAAAAAATCCAAAAAAATTATTAATAAATTTAGGACATTGTTATCGACATTCTGATATAAAAAAATCCAAAAAATTTATAAGAATGAATCGGGAAAATGAAAAATGAATTCGATAATTGGTGTGTTTCTTTGTGCTTTCTGTTTGTGTTTTTGTGCTTTCTCTTTGTGCTTCCGCTTTGGATTTCAACTAGCCGCATAGGTCATGAAGTAATTTTGAAATGTCATACAGATCATGAAGTAGCTTTAGTTCACACTAATTCCAGATTCATCCGATAGACGGATATTGAGAAAACACAACCATACAACTAAGTTTATCAAATTTTCAGTCTTTGTTTATCAAATTTTCACGTAGCAAACGTGACCCGATCTTACTGAAATTTGTACGGTACTTCCACCATACAACTGAGTCTCACATATAACAATTTCAGCATGATCCAACCACTGGATCTCAAGATATCATTAAAAGAAGGTATATAACGTTCTACTTCAGATTCGACCAGCTGTGTTCAAAAATTCCTACATATGATTCGTTACTCGATAAAAAAAAAAGAAAAAAAAAGTGAATCCAAACCGTTTCATTGAAATATGGTATAACGGTTTCATTGAATTAATCTTTTGATAGTTCAAAAATTCCTATATAACGTCATATATAACAGTTTCATTGAAATCGATAAATATGAAGCTCATAGATTCGAACTTCAAATATGGTATAACGGTAGAGAAAATATGAACCAAGAAGCTCTCGGAGGGTTCTGACTTAAAATAGTGATTTAGTTACCACCAGATACATTGTCGTTTATTAATTTTTAAACATGAAAGCACAATATACAACGATTTAGATAGGAAAATGTCATATATATTGTGAGGGTTAGTCACCCAAACCGTCACTAATAATTACAAGCTATTGTGACATGTATTATCGAAACCGTCATTACTTGAGCTATTGTGACAGTATAGCCCCAACCGTCAGTATATATCAAATATACGTGACAGTTCACAAGTGTCGTCGTAGGTTACATCTATCATAACGTTTTATAGCAATAAACGTCATAATAAGCAGTTTCCATGACAGTTTAGTCAACCGCCACGACAATCAATGACGGTCACCTCTAGGAACCGTCAGCTATACTTAACCAGCAATTTATTGTGACACTTTTTTGTAAAACCGTCATGGTAGAAAATTCCAAACCGTCACCAAATCCCATATTTGGCCTAGTGTGTCCATGAATGTTTCACCCTTAATTCCCCGTATTTACTAACCGTCTCACCCTTATTACACATCATTATGACGGGCGTAGTGTACGCCGCACAATGTAAACCACCAAACCAATACCCCAAAAGGATCCCCAGTTTGTGTTGATGTCTTGAATGTGTTTGTGGAAAACATGTAGCATGTCGTTGCGGATTGGAAAGTCGAGCTCGAGAGGCTTGCTAACCTGGTGACCTTCGACGGTCGAGATTTTGCATTGTGAAAGGAAAGGTAGCCATTGATCGTCGTACGCTTTCACTTGTTATTAGCCGCACAGGGAAGGCCAGCATGGTGGTTTGGCTGGGTTGGCATGGCATGGTCTGGCGTGGACAAATTCAAGTTTTCGGGGCAAAGGTTACTATGCATCATCTGGTAACTTTGGACGGCTAGGATTTTCTCCTGAGATTGTAGGGCACCCGTTGATTGATGCACTCCTTCATTTGGGTAGCCGCGTAGGGAAGGCCATCATGGTGGCGTGGCTAAGTTGGCATGCCGTTGGCGTGGCATGGTTTGGCATGGCCAAACTTAGGTTTTCGGGCCAAAGGTTACCATGTGTCGTCTGGTAACCTTGGATGGCTAGGATTTTCTCCTGAGATTGAAGTGAAACCGTTGATTATTGCACGCTTTCGTTTTGGTAACCGCGTATGGAGTGGCGTGGATAGGGCCAAGGCGTGGGGAATTTTAGCTTGTTATGGTGCGGCTTGAATGGCTAGGGCCAAGGCAAGGTGTGTTTGGCTTGGCGCGGCTAGCATGGTTAGAGTGCGTTTTGGCTTGGCATGTAGAGCCAAGGGTTTTCCATGGGAACATTGCGTGGCTAGCTTTGGATAGGTGCGGTTTTGGCTTGACATGTGGGGCTAAGGGTTTTCCATGGGCACATGGCGTGGCTAGCTTTGGCTAGGTGCGGTTCTGGCTTGGCATGTGGGGCTAAGGGTTTTCCATAGGCGCATGGCATGGATAGCTTTGGCTAGGTACGGTTTGGGCTTGGCATGTGGGGCCAAGGGTTTTCCATGGATGCATGGCTGACTAGCTTTAGCTAGGTGTGTGATCAAGTTAGGGTTTTGGGCAAAGAGGTCGTTTGGTAACCTTAGATGGCCAGGATTTGCTCCTTGGATTGAAGGGCAACCCCTGATTGTTGCATGCCTTCGTTTTGGTAGACGTGTAGGGAAGGCTAGCATGGTGGCATAGCTAAGTTGGTATAGGCCATGGTGAGGTGTGTTTGGCATGGTTTGCCATTGGCACAGGGGTGCGGCTTTCATGGTTGGCATGTCTTGGCGCGGTTGGTGTGGCTGGCATAATTTGACATTGGCACAGGGGTGCGGCTAGCATGGTTGACATGCTTTGGCATGGTTGGTGTGCCTCGCATGATTTTCCATTGCCATAGGGGTGCGGCTAGCATGGTTGGCATGCTTTGGCGCGGTTGGTGTGGCTAGCATGATTTTCCAGTGGCACATAGGTGCGGCTAGCATGGTTGGCATGCATTGGCGCGGTTTGTGTGGCGTTCATGATTTGGTATTAGAACAGAGGTGTGTCTAGCATGGTTGGCATGCTTTGGCGCGGTTGGTGTGGCTGGCATGATTTGCCATTGGCACAGAGGTGCGGCTAGCATGGTTGACATGCTTTGGCATGGTTGGTGTGGCTGGCATGATTTTCCATTGGCATACGAGGGAATTAGGGTTTGGCTTGTCGCAACCCTAATTTGAAAAAGATACCCCTGTAATTATTTATAGACACATTAAATATTTCAATAAATGCGCCTAGTAAATGCCTATTACTTTAAATGTTGTGACATCACTGTCTACTAGGGTTTAGGGTTTTACGATTTTAACCCTAGGCTAAAAACCACCATCAACATTTAGTCCCCTGCTTAGATCGGAACTGGTGCCTTGTTCCGAGGTAAGCATATGATGGTGACAAATAAGGACGGAATAGAAACGTAAACCATAGCAAAGATGGTCACGAAAATTCGACTAACCTTTTTGAGGGGTGGGGAGAATTTTGGCTTCCCGTGTTGGCGGCCCTGCGTAAGTGGTACTGGGGATACAAATTGTGGAGTGGTGAGACGAAAGTTAACGGCTTGGTCAGGTCGTACATCTCTGAGGCAAAAGGGGAGCGGTCTTGGGTAGGATAGAGAGCGCAACTTGGAGAGGCAAAGCATAGAGGGCGGCTTGGCACGTGGGGCCAAGGAGCGGCGTGGCCTTGGAGATGCAAAGCATAGTGGAAGGTTTTGGGAAGGCAAGCGAGCGCGGCTTGGAGAGGCAAAGCATAGAGGGAGGCTTGTCACATGGGGACAAGGAAATGGAACGGGCTTCTTGGCGTGGTGCGTCCATGGTGAGGAGAGGCGTGCACGGATGGCTAGGCGTGGTGAGGCCAAGACATGGCGCGGAAAATACTTGCAAGGGTATTGGTGCCTTCCTTCATGCGCGGCTTTAACATAGAATTCTTTCCTTATTAAAAATCTTTTTCGAGAGGTTGGTAGCATCCGAAATCCTTTCATATAGTAGCTTTCCGCAAATTCCTGTATGATTGGGCGTCTTCAGGGCTAGGCTTTAGAACGCGAGGCGGAGCTGCTAGCATGGACTTGACATGAAGGGCACCCATTATCACTGGCAGGCATTAAACTTGTGTGGGCCGCTTTGTAAAGAGCTTGGCAAGGCATGACACTGGTAAGAGAAGCGCTTGCGGTTTAGGGTATGATACGCCGAAACCCTAATTAGCGCCCTTTACTAGAATCCGCGTACGGACTCGGATTTTGATGGTCTGCCCCTTTATCGGACACGAAACTGAATTTTGTATCTCCTCACTCGGGAATATTTAGGTTTTGATCTCGCTTAGAATGTAAAAATGGCCCGACAGTGAAAATCAGGAAGAAATCAGGAGGGATGTTACTGGGCCGGGGTGGCTTAGTTACGCGCCAGTCACCAATTCCCGTTCATGGAGCAAGAAGGAATATTCATTCTGTTCAAGCTCTAAAAACTCTGTCCACCTGTAAAACGGTATCGACCCTCTTCTATTTTTGTCTGCAGTGTCTCTCTAGTGGACTCCAAAAATTTACCATAACTCTGATTTATTATTGGGACGGATGGATGAAATATATGCTCGGAAACGATAACGTCAGGGATAATCTTAGAGATTGTGGTTGCGTCGTCGGTCCATCCTCGATCTTAGGTTGTTCTGTGGACTTTCTGATCGTGATTATGATGTGTTGTGAATGCTTGCATGGTCGAAAACTTCTGGCGCCCTTGGATAAAATAGGGAGACGTTCCATTATCGATGTGCTGCTATCAAGTCTCCTGGGACTTTGTTCAAGTTTACATCCTTCAAACCATCTTCTGAATCTTGGACTATCGTATGAAATGGGATGCGGTGAGAAGTCCCTAGTTATATATCGTTTTGATATGATGTCATGGACGAATATGTGAATGTAGCCTTCTGGCGTGCTTTTGGAGTCTTCGGTGCACATGTACGGCTTCATGTTGAAATATTCCCGCGGCTCGTAAAAGATCGACAGTGATGGTGTTGAAATTATTAATAACCTAGTTTAGGGGGGTAAAAGCGTCTCATGCTGGTAGTCCCCATGCGTAACCTACTTTCATTACATATCCTTGAATCCCCGTCCACGGGATTTGATATAAGCCTATCGTACTCTTCTGGATGTGGCACTGGGATGCTCAGAAATTACATGATGAAATATTATGGATAGTGCAGGCTTGGGATCCTCCTCGGACTCGTAAAGTGTTGAAGGCATCTTCTAGACAGAAAGGTGATGATATTCTTGAATTTCACCCTTAAAGAGTATATGACCTTGTTGTGGGTACGAAATTTTGGTAGACTGTGTCTTCTGAGCTTTGACAGTAAAGGAATCCCATGTATATCCTTAGTCCTCAAGTTTGGTTTACATGTTTCCGTATTTGTAGTAATTGCTACTGCAGTGAAGCTCTGGCTGGTATCAACGAATGAGCAACAACAGTTCTTGAGTGGAGATGTAATCAGGAGATACTACATTATCGTGGTAACAAAGTAGGTTGGCTGGAATTGTATGGGATTTCAAGAAAGTAAAAGAATTGGATGGATGCGTAAGCAAGCAAGCTGTCTATGATCACGAGCTTTGGCGGGATGGATCATAGCGCGGAAATGACTACGAAGATTAGCTGGTTGCTATCATGATCCTTGACATGGGGAGCGTGGTGGCATGACCCTTTGCAGGAAGGAGTGGTGTTGAAGCGAACGTTGAAGCGGAGACGCTGCTGGAGAACGTTGAAGCGGAGCCACTTCTGGAGAGGACGTGGAAACGATGCCTTGCAACTCTCAGAGCGTTGACGGTTACCATGTTGAAGTCGGAGGCTACGTCACATTCTGTCGAAATCGACATCCCACAAACGTATAGAGGTTAGGAGTCCCCTATTTTATCTATCGATCGTGATTTCCAGTAGAGGTTGGGGTTTAGAAACGACTTCCCTGGCTGGAAATGCCTGCTTTCCATAATGGTTTCATCATAGACTATACGACTTCGTGGGCCAAGTTCCCATCGTACAGGTCCTGACGGCAAGAGGGTCTCTGTGAACTCAAGAGGGTTGCTGATTTCCTTTGCTTTCAATTTTGGAGAAGCCGTTCCTGATCTTTACGTGTGATGAAATTGGATTGCTTATCCCCTTCTACTGGACGTTCAAGAGCAACGCGATCCTCTTCATCTATAAACGCACGTCCTGCTGAAGTGTCTTTTGTATTTTCATCAAATCAACGGTGGTAAAAGGAGGTCGACTTCTTCCGGCTCTTCCAGTATCTTGCCCTGATGGTGGAGTAGCATCTCTGGTGACGGTTGGAGCTGTCATGCTTGAACAACCGTTGGGTTGGTGGAAGCGGCTATGGTTCTGGTGATCGAAAGTGTATCGTGCAGACGTGGCATGGTTTTGATCACGAAGTGTTGGAGCCATGGTTTTGTTTCGAAGGGTGAGGATGGAGCTGCTTTGGATGATTGTGGAGTGTGGAAGATGGCGCTAGAAGGGGGAAAGATGTTAGCGCTCTAAGGATGCAAGATGTTAGCGCTGGGTGTGGTATTGCGGCTGGCATGCGAGTGCGGCATGTGTTCCTGGTAATCTTGTCTGGTAAGCACGTCGGGCAAGCGCATCTGGTAAGAGCGTCTGGAAAGCACGTCTGGGAAGCGTGTCTGGCAAGCGCGTCTAGCTTGCGCGTCTGGTAAGCTCGTCTAGGAAGCGCGTCTGGTAAGCGCATCTCGGAAGAACGTCTAGCATGCGCGTCTGGCAAGCGAGTCTGGTAAGTGTGTCTGGTTCGCTCTAGATCGGCTTGGAATGGGCGCTGTCTTGGATTTTGGTTCGGCGTGGACCGTTGGCTGGGCATGGAGCAGATCATTGGCTTGGCACAGTGCTGGCTCAGCAGGATGCTATCTTGGCATGGTGTGGACTTGTTCTTGCGGGCCCAGTTTCCTCTTCCCATACGTAGATCAAATAATAAATCCTTTCGTTATTCAAATTCCAAAAAGTTTTATGCTTATAAAAGAGGTTTGCTCCCCTTTTTACCTCGTATCTTTGTTATCGCGTCCTGGTGTTAGCGGTAGCGCGATAGTGATAACATGGGCAAGCATATTCCAGCCATGTACTCCAGCGTTTCTTTTTCAATTTTTTTTCTTGTTTTCTTGTGTTGGTGCAAACCATAGCCATAGGCATTCCTTCCATAAATCTGTAGAAACATTCTTCTTCTGAACTGGTGTAAATCTTAGCCATGGGTATGTCTTTCATAAACTTGTGGAAATACTTCATCATAAATAATTCTTCGAATGTCACCATAGTAACATTTGCTAATAGAGACAGGTAATCATTGTCGTGCAAAGTAGGCACGTATGGTTAGGTGACTGTCTTTTTTTTGAAAGGAAAACAAAATGCATGGTTTACGGTTTTTGATTTTCTGGTTTTCTTGGGGTTGAAATAAAAGTATTACCCATTAGGGTTTTGGATTATTATTCTGGAATGAATCATTTAGGAATAAATTGTTTAGGATGGGTTTTTGGTTGTGATAGAAAGTTGCGCAAACATCCCAGGAAAACCATGGAACCGTGTGTTGATAGATGACATGGGATGAAACATAACATGGCTATCGGTTTTATCATTCTTGTGAAACTTGAAAAAGCAAACCATGTATTTTTGTCTAGGTAAAACTTACTCGGTTTCTTAGGTTTTCTGATGAAAAGTAAGACTCCCGTATGTAGGACCAAGTTTTACGAGAAACACGTCCATGGGAAGTCCCCGGTCGTTACTCAAATGTCTGATAACCGAGCCATTGATCCCTGGGCGGATCGTTTTGCTTTTAACCGCTGGGAAGTCCCCAGTCATCCCTTGTCATGTCATGACTGATAATCGGGTCGTCAGGTAACTGAGTCGGAGTAGATCGCCTTACTCTACCATCTTGATGTCTGGGTCGAAGAACGAGATCGCCGCTTGAAAATTAACATTGTAACCGAAAGATCGAACCTCTTAATATGGTCGCCAATTGTTTGTAGTTGAAAATGGTTTCTGCTGATTTCGGTAATTTCGGGTGTGAAGGTGAGAAACAATTTAAATCCTCAACAATGTACTACAAGGGAGTACTTTATATTCGAGAGACTAATGTGTACAAGTCCAACCTAAACCAAGAAATGGCTGTTTCGGACTTCCTTCGGTCACAAAGTGGAGGAGAATGGGTTGGTTTTGGGGAGGGAAACAATGAAAGTGATGAGACAAAAATAGTTGATTCTGGAAGAGTAGTTGTGTTACTGTAACTTGTATCAGAAAAGTGGGAAGGCTAACAAGCAGTAAGCTAGCAAGTTTTTTCTGAGTGTTGTATATTCCCGAATGAACTTGTAGTTCAGTGGAAATATGTAAGACCTATTTATACAAGTTGGAGTGAAAACGTACCCTGGTCTCATTACGGAGAGGGGAAGTAAATGGGAGGAGGTGGTAACCGTATGCATGGAATTGATGTTCCATAAAGTGGTTAACGTATGGAATTGATGTCCATAAAATCGTTAACGCATGGAATTAATGTCCATGAACGTCTCACCCTTAAATCCCCGTATTTACTAACTGTCTTACCCTTATGAGACTTCTTTATGATGGGCGTAGTGTACACCTCACGTTGTAAACCGCCAAACCATTACCCAAAAAGGATCCCCCAGTTTGTGTTGATGTCTCGAATGTTTTTGTGGAAAACATGTAGCATGTGGTTGTGGCTTGGCAAGTCGAGCTCGGGAGGCTTGCTAGCCTGGTGACCTTCGACGATCGATATTTTGCATTTTGAGAGGAAATGTAGTCGTTGATCGTCGCACGCTTTCACTTGTTGGTATCCACACAAGGAAGGCCATCATGGTGGTGCGGCTGGGTTGGCATGCCGTTGGCATGGTATGGTCTGGCGTGGCCAAAATTAGGTTTTCATGCCAAAGATTACTATGTGTCGTCAGGTAACCTTGGACGGCTAGGATTTGATCCTGAGATTGAAGGGCAACCGTTGATTGTTGCACGCCTTCGTTTGGATATCCGCGTCGGGAAGGCCAGCAAGGTGGCGTGGCTAAGTTGGCATGCCGTTGGCATGGCCAGACTTAGGTTTTCGGGCCAAAGGTTACCATGTGTCATCTGGTAACCTTGGATGTCTAGGATTTTCTCCTGAGATTGAAGGGAAACCGTTTATTATTGCACGCCTTCGTTTTGGTAGCCGCGTATGGAAGGCCAGTACGGTGGCGCGGCTGGGGACAAGGCGTGGGTAATTTTTTCTTTGCATGGTGCGGCTAGCATGTCTAGGGCCAAGTAAGGGTACGTTTTTCTTGGCGCTGCTAGCATGGTTAGATTGCGTTTTGGCTTGGCATGTGGGGCCAAGGGTTTTACATTGGCGTATGACGTGTCTATCTTTGGCTAGGTGCGTCTTTGGCTTGGCATGTGGGGCCAAGTGTTTTCCATGGGAGCATGGCGTGGCTAGATTTGGCTAGGTGCGGTTTTGGCTTGGCATATGGGGCCAAGGGTTTGCCATGGGTGCATGGCGTGGCTAGCTTTGGCTAGGTGCGGTTTTAGCTAGGCATGTGAGGCCAAAGATTTTTCATGGGCGAATGGCGTGGCTAGCTTTTCCTAGGTTCGTGATCAAGCTAGGGTTTTAAGCCAAGAGGTCGTTTGGTAACCTTAGACGGCCAGGATTTGCTCCTGGGATTAAAGGCCAACCGTTGATTGTTGGATGCCTTCTTTTTGGTAGCCGTGTATTACGGTGCTGCAAGTGACGCATAATGATGACACATTACAGATTTGCAGGCCATGTCAGAGTTCCGCCGTAATGGCGCAATGCGAAGCCATAATAGCGATATACTGTATAGACCGTTAGGTGTCGAGAATGACATGACCCTATAGGGCCAATTAAGCGCAAGAGTGGCGCTACATTGTAAATATATTTGGATAAGGAATGAAGCTTATTGGCCGACACAATGAATCTTCATTAAGGAGAAGGAAAGACGAAGCCAAAGTGACAGATGCAACATGTGATGTTGGCATTAAGGCATATCCGTGGAATTGAGTTGGCCCAAACTCAAGGATGATGCAAGAGTGTAGAATAGATCAAGAGTTGGTCTATGGCATTAGTTTAAGGCTGGCCAAAGCTTGAACAATGAAAACAAGTTGGCAATGCAAGAGTTGCATTGCTATTGTCAAGCTAATTGGCGAAGTGAAGCATATGTGATGCATGAGTAACTAGAGTGAGCTTAAGGAGTTGGCCTCGACAAGTAAATCCTAAAGATTTTCCGTGCATTAACTTAGAGTAATAAAAATGCAGGGCCAAGAGGGTTGTACGTTGGCACAAGGCAGAATCCAGTAGGCCAAGACAAGTGGCGCAATAAGGCTCCAGTGACGGTTACAAGTTGGTTACGAGCTTCACAAGCATGCAAATGACGCGTGGTGAAGAGGAGAGGTTATAAAGGAGTTTATAATCGTGGGAGAAGAGTTTTAACTGCCAAGAGAACAGGTGTTGGACGATTGGCGCAAGTTAAAGGAAAACTGGCCAGTTGGCATAGTAGTTGGCGGTTATGAAACTGCTCCCCGAGACAGATGGCTGTCTCTAGCATGTGTAACGGTTATGCACGGTTTGGCCAAGCAAAGCTGCTGTATAAATAGTTCTAAGGCATGGGAAATTCTGCAGCCTAGCCTGTGTGAGTGAACTAACATATGTGAGAGTGTAGATTTCATATGTGAGTGAGTAGGAGAGTTTTTGTAAGACTTAGACTTGGTTTAGGAGTGAACAAGTCTGTGTAAGTCCCCAAGTGGGAAAGTTTTGTATTTCTTCCCTTTGATGCAATAAAAGAGTTGATTGTGTCATGTTCTAAGTGTTCTTGGTTGGCTGATTGTTGTTGGTAAAGTATGGCATGAATTGAGTGCATTATGGGGTGCATTTGATGAGCTTAGAGAAGAGAAAGAAGGCTATAAAAGACTTCCGCTGATTGACCTGATGTGTTGGCTATTTTCATTGGTGCAAACTTATAAGGCTGAAGTGCAAGTGGGTGAAGTTCGATTCACAAGACCATTGTGCTTCCGGGTTACACTTTCGCAGAAAATTCTTGGTGAGTTTGAAGGTGTGACAGTTTCGGGTATCAGAGCTGTGTTTGGTACACAGTTCAAGTGTATTTGTTGGATAATACACTAGTGATTCTTTCCCTCTAAAGCTATTTTCCTGTGAGCAAGTAAGTGGCGCATTATTTTCAGAATATTGCATTAGAAATGATTTCTAATGGCATGATGATCGACGAAGAACTACCGGGACGTTTGATCAGCTTGAGGAGTATGGCAGTAATCTTGATGATTTTGTCATAGACATGGGTTGTGATAGCCTTGTAAATCCTCTTGTTTCCGAAGATAAGGGCAGGATAGACCTACTTGAAGGAAGAACATCAGATTGGTTTAAGGAATTTGACGAAAGGGTTTGTGTAGTCGAGGACAAGGTGTCCGATGCAACCTTGTTGAATTGCGAAACCAATGCTGAAGTGACTGAATTGAAGGTGCAATTTAGTGACATAAAGACCATACTAACAAGCCATGCGAAGCAAATGTCATAGGAAGTGGAAGGCATTCGCGGGTTAATCAGTAACGGCATGTTTGTAGGGGCAAACGTGCATGGAGAAGGCTCAAATCGAGTCTCCGAGCCAAGAATTTACGCAGGTTCCAGAAATGCTAGAGAAATTGAGAATTTCTTGTATGACGTTGAGACATACTTTGAAGCGAATGAAACTAGGGAAGAACAAAAAGTAACTCTCGCGGGCAATTACCTTGGTGGTGATGCAAAGGTTTGGTGGAGAACTATGCTGCAAGAAGATGAAGCGGATGGTTATACCAATCCTATGTCATGGGATGACATGAAAGAGGGACTGAGATGTCAGTTCTGGCCGAGCAATGGTGCTTGGTATGCAAGAGAAAGTTTACGTAGGCTAAAAATGACGAGTACACCACAGGCCTATGCCGAAAACTTCCTTGCATTGGTGCAAGAAGTACGTGGCATGAGTGAAGAAGATCAGATGTCCCAATTTCTGGCTGGCGCAAGTTCGAATGTAATTGCTGAACTTAAGAGGCGCAAAATCCAGAGTATCCAGATGGCTATTCCAGCGGTAAGAGGGCTTACTAGTTGCACAACGACTGAAGATGTGGAAAGCTGTGAAGGTGAAGCCAAAAGGAAGGAAAAATCTGTAGGCAGTAAGCGCAAGCATGAACCGAAGGAATATGAATTATTCCCTTTAGACCGGAAGTATAGGGGATGTTTCATTTGCAAAGGTTTGCATTTCGCTAGAAGCTGTCCACTTAAATCACAACTTAATTTATCAGTTGGGAATGACTATGGGGGTCATTCTAGCAAGACTCGTGAAGGCCAAAGTGAAGGTTCAAGGAAGAGACCGCGCAGCGAATTCGTTGCTCACTTCGACAAAGAAAGAAACTAAGCTAAGAACAAGAGTAAGTGTTGCTGTCTCCATTGGCGACACTTTGATGCCAGAACAAAGAGTGTTCCTGGCCTTGTTCTATGTAGCTTAAGTTGTTGGTTGATGCAAACTCTGTGTGTAGAGTTTGGTTGTACAGAATTTTATTTGAGTCTTCAAGTTTGTACATACTTTGCTTTGGTGTAAGCAAGTTGCTTTGTTAATGAAGTTTAGCTTTCCAGAATAGATCAGTTGATGATCAATCATGTAATGGTACATGGTCTTGTTGTGTAAGAGCAGTAATGAACGAGGGTGTTTTCGTTTATAAAGCCTTGCCTCTTTATTTACGATGTAAAGCTAGTTCATGGGGAGATGCTGCAAGTAGCATACTTAGCCTAACGTATGCAATAGAAAGACAAGTTGAAAGATAATAAGCAAAGCATAGGACAAGGGTCCTAGTTGACGTAGAAGTGATGTTGCTGTTTGGGAATTGCAGAATAGCACGACGGCAGATGGGCAGCGACGGTGCAAGCAATACAGCAAGTAAGAAATCACATCATCAGCAAGCATGAGTTGGGTAGAACTCATGGCCTTAGAGAAAGACACACACACTTTCTAGGCAATTAGCAATGCAGTTCAAAGAAGTATTTGGAGACATATTGGCTTTGAAAGCATAGCATATGGATAGCTAAAGGGTTAGCTAATGATATGTCCAAAGAGATAGTTAGTCACAGTTTTAAATGGGCTGTGCAACTCAATAGTTTTGTTGCATGGAAGTTAAGCAAAGAAAACTCACCATTCCAGTTCGGGTATGCAAAATGGCATAAGTATAGAGTTTATACTTGGTGGCCACATTCATAGAAATGAGTTCTTGAATGTTACTTGCATAATCGAGTTTTGAGGCATGATGTGTTGAATTCAGGTGTCTAATGCGAAGAGAACCCCTATTCACTTTATGACGTGCTTAATGAAGAGCGCGGAGAACAACAGTTCAACGGAAAGTTCCTAACAAAATTGATTAAAAATGAAGCCAAGTCGTTTATAAGCCCTTATCACGTTGAGTGAGATGCAAGAGGCGAAGTCGGAAAGCGATGGCAATGATCATGATGATCAAATTGAGAAGAATCACTCAGTGCGTACACTTAGGCACAAATGATTCATGCGAAATTCAAGTACAATTCAGGGAATTGGCAAAAAGAATTTCCAAGTAGCATTTGGGTGTTGATATACGGTTTTAGTGGGAGTTGGAACGTATGCGCAACGTGAAAACAACAGTACAAGTTAGTAGGATCAATAGCAAAGCAGTAAAGCTAAGTGGTGGCATGTGGTACTAGGCATAAAAATTTTGGCAAGAAGGAATGCTACATAAGTTTGCTGAATTCTGAGTGGCTCAGAAGTGTACAAGACCGAAGAAAAAGTATGTTTAGCATACTTGGTTGCGTTCAACGAGGGCGTTGAACAGATTAGGTGGGGGAGGTCTATTACGGTGCTGCAAGTGACGCATAATGATGACGCATTACAGAGTTGCAGGCCATGTCAGAGTTCCGCCGTAATGGCGCAATGCGAAGCCATAATAGCGATATACTGTATAGACCGTTAAGTGTCGAGAATGACATGACCCTACAGGGCCAATGAAGCGCAAGAGTGGCACTACATTGTAAAGATATTTGGATAAGGAATGAAGCTTATTGGCCGACACAATGAAGCTTCATTAAGGAGAAGGCAAGACGAAGCCAAAGTGACAGATGCAACATGTGATGTTGGCATTAAGGCATATCCGTGGAATTGAGTTGTCCCAAACTCAAGGATGATGCAAGAGTGTAGAATAGATCAAGAGTTGGTCTATGGCATTAGTTTAAGGTTTGCCAAAGCTTGAACAATGCAAAAAAATTGGCAATGCAAGAGTTGCATTGCTATTGTCAAGCTAATTGGCGAAGTGAAGCATATGTGATGCATGAGTAACTAGAGTGAGCTTAAGGAGTTGGCCTCGACAAATAAAGCCTAAAGAGTGTCCGTGCATTAACTTAGAGTAATAAAAATGCAGGTCCAAGAGGGCTGTACGTTGGCACAAGGCAGAATCCAGTAGGCCAAGACAAGTGGCGCAATAAGGCTCCAGTGACGGTTACAAGTTGGTTACGAGCTTCACAAGCATGCCAATGACGCGTGATGAAGAGGAGCGGTTATAAAGGATTTTATAATCGTGGGAGAAGAGTTTTAACTGCCAAGAGAACAGGTGTTGGACGATTGGCGCAAGTTAAAGGAAAACTGGCCAGTTGGCATAGTAGTTGGCGGTTATGAAACTGCTCCCCGAGACAGATGGCTGTCTCTAGCGTGTGTAACGGTTATGCACGGTTTGGCCAAGCAAAGCTGCTGTATAAATAGTCCTAAGGCATGGGAAATTCGGCAGCCTAGCCTGTGTGAGTGAACTAACATATGTGAGAGTGTAGATTGCATATGTGAGTGAGTAGGAGAGTTTTTGTAAGACTTAGACTTGGTTCAGGGAGTGAACAAGTCTGTGTAAGTCCCCAAGTGGGAAAGTTTTATATTTCTTCCCTTTGATGCAATAAAAAGAGTTGATTGTGTCATGTTCTAAGTGTTCTTTGTTGGCTGATTGTTGTTGGTAAAGTATGGCATGAATTGAGTGCATTATGGGGTGCATTTGATGAGCTTAGAGAAGATAAACAAGGCTATAAAAGACTTCCGCTGATTGACCTGATGTGTTGGATGTTTGCATAGGTGCAAACTTATAAGGCTGAAGTGCAAGTGGGTGAAGTTCGATTCACAAGACCATTGTACTGCTGGGTTACACTTTCGCAGAAAATTCTTGGTGAGTTTGAAGGTGTGACACCGTGTAAGGAAGGCCAGCATGGTGGCGCGGATAAGTTGGCATAGGCCATGGCGATATGCGTTTAGAATGGCGTGGTAGGTGTGGCTTGCATGGTTTTCCATTGGCAAAGGGGTGCGACTAGCATGGTTGGCATGCCTTGGCGCGATTGGTGTGCCTGGCATGACTTGCCATTGGCACAAGGGTGCGGCAATCATGGTTGACATGCTTTGGCGCGGTTGGTGTGGCTGACATGATTTTCCATTGGCACAGGGGTGCGTCTAGCATGGTTGACATGCTTTGGCGCGGTTGGTGTGACTGGCATGATTTTCCATTGGCACAGGGGTGCGGCTTGCATGGTTGACATGCTTTGGCGCGGTTGGTGTATGGCATGATTTTCCATTTTCACAGGGGTGCAGCTAGCATGGTTGGCATTCTTTGGCGCGGTTGGTATAGCTGGCATGATTTTCCATTGGAACAGAGGTGCATCTAACATGGTTGGCATCACTACACCATTTTTAGGGATTCGCAACGGAATCTGGACGTTTCTGACTGGGGTTGCAACGTCGATCTGACGTTGCAAAACACGACGTTGTATTTTTTTCGCCACGACATAAGCTCCGTTGCGACTCTCGGTCAGCAACGGGGATTCGCAACGGCAAGTGCCATTGCAACATTATTTATTCGCAACGAAGGTCTGCCATTGCTAAGCTATTTCGAATTCCAGGAATATCCCTACCCGGAACTAAAATGTTATTGGTTCTAGTTCTAATTTAGCAACAGATAGAAGACGTTGCGAATATTTTGCAACCTAAAAAAAGGTCAAGTCTTCATTAACCTGGTCAAAATCCATTTCCCACCTGGAGTTACCCAGTTACCCACATTTATCATTTCCACAGATATATATTCATTCATTCAACATACATCCATTCATTCATTGAACATATACAACAATATTTAATTATGAAAATGGATTCTTCAATTGATTTTAACAAAAAGTATGAGTATTTGATACAAATGTGTTCTAAGTATCACAACAAATTAACGTACACATTAGAAACATACTTGGTTCCTAAGTTCAGTTCATGTAAAGTTATGAAATTCCTAAGGTCTTCTAACTTAAATCACTATAAGGAGATACTACATAAACTTACAAATCATGCAGCTGCTAAGGGACCTAATGGCTGCTGCTTTGTTCTCCAACCTTAGTTTCTGATCTCATAACATAACATCATTCAATCAATCTGCGAACAAAGCATCACAAATTCTTCTAATTAGATAACCAGTATGCTTATAAAGATTGATTCAAAAACTAATAAAGAAATAATATGTTGTGCAATTACAAGCAGGCAAAATTTGTGGAGCTAAAAAGGAGTTAAGGACCAGTCCAGTATCAGTATTACATTGCATATCAATAGGTGATAACATGTCATGTTCCAGATGACTCGAGCCAAAGAAAACCAAATATCCAGTCATCTAAAAGCAATTACATCAAATTATACAAGTGATCAGTGAGTTTGCAAATTGTACTTACTGTCAGCAATGCTAGTAAGTTGAGGTCTATCTTGGAATATTGGTGGAAGCTTATAAATCCCCAAATATGCAGCAAGCAATCTGTGTACAATGATATCTGCATGAAAATAAATCATAACCAGGTCAGGTCCTCTAATCCATTCACAATCTACTTGCCTATATCTAATATTATCTATCACAATATTCAAGCACAACCTAGTTACTCAAATCATCCGAGCCAAATACGTAAAGGGTGAGGCATTATCCCAGAATTTGATTCAAAAGTTATATTAAGGGAGGTTGACAAACTAAATAGAAAACAAAGTAGAAAAGGGGTTCTTGCATTTGGTTAATTGTAGTTGAAATTCTAAAAATGATCTTGATAGCATTGACATCTTTACAATAAGAATGTGTCACATCAAATTTTGATCCAAATTCAACCCAAATAAAATGGAGATTAGTATCTGCACATATATAGTATACAAACCTTTTGAGAGAATTCTGCTTTCCAGAATGCAAAAGCATCGCCCAAGTTCAAGCCAACCCCCTGTACAACAGAAAACTATTAGTAAAAAAATAAATCGAAAAGGAATGTTCTGAGATGAAACACATATTTTTCCCTGTAGATATTTATTTTGTTATTATACCTCTGCCAAGTATACTTAGATCAAAATATCTTCAAGGATCGGATAAATATATGCAGGAATTCAGCTTTGACACGGTCAACATCTTATTGATAAACTTATACATATTATTCTGGAGATAACTATACTTAAATCTATATAGTTTCAAGAGAAACTCATGTCCACATCATGAATCAAGAATGTTTCACATGCACTGTATGACTTGTACGCATGTATTTGTCGGGAAAACTTACCTTCATAAAATGACCCAGTTGCATTCTTCATGTTTTAAATGATGATCCTCTCTCAGCTGCATAGAATAAGAATACCGGAAGATACAATCTGGAAAACAAAGAATGAGAAAAAAAAAGGGCTAGAACAAGTAATATGACGATTATCTGAAGAAAGATAATGAAACAAAATTCATAAAAACCAACATTACCTTTTTTAACAAGTGGCGCATACAAAGTAGTAAAGAACTACTGGCTACTTTATCAATGTCATTTATTGAAATCTCTACATATTCCTTCGTCTGTCGAAGACATAAAGGGGAAATTTTCCACATCTTATTGTAGCAGAGTTCATTGAAAAACCACTGAACAGAGAAATAAGGTACCTGCAAATAATCAGGACCTAAATAGCTTGTGCTCAGTGCTTCGACAATCTGAAAGATAAACTATTATCAGTTAATATAATGGACAACACGAACTATGTTTCCAATTTCAAGGTCTATAAGAATATTAAATAGATTTTACTCACTGGAGTGAGACGATCTTTTTCTTGCTCCTTTAAGGTTGTTGTCCATTTTCTGCAAGCAAAATTAGGTTTTGTAAATTTCGCAACCAACTTGTAGTAGAGCATGTTTAGAAACTAGATTGCCACCTCTGTGAGGTATAACTTCATATTGCAGGAGATGTTTGTAGTCTATAAGGATAGGTAAACTTTGAAAAGAGAAATACAACGCATGGCTTCATAGTGTTATTCGAATGACAGGAATGAAGCCTAAACTGTATGTTGTAACTGCAGTTACAAAATATCTTTGTGATCTTGGTTTAGCAGATAAGTAATGCCTCTTATGACGTGGTTAATCTTGCCAATGGTCTAAGATCACAACTTAAGTAACACCCATAAAACATTTCTAGGATAATATGCATATTTGAAACTAAATTTACAACAGTACCAGGTGAACAAACACCGTAACAAAATCTGAGATGTTCAGCCATGCTGCACTTTCATCAAATTATGCAAGTTCAAATAGAGGATGATATTGTGTTATAGAAGTTACCTATGTGTCAGTACAAGAGCCTTTGATAAATTTCTTCGGAACATATCGGTGACGACATTAACTGCCTAAACAAATAAAACACACAAATATTAATAAATTGCGACGTGGAAGTAAGATAATGTTCCTTCTGTAGGTCAAAGGTTTAAAGGATAACGTGCTAACAGGGAACCATTTACCTGGTAATTCATTGCAACTTATGCAAAACCTTTATGAATACATACTTTGCGTCCACCAATAATTTTTGGTACTTCTTCCAATGGTAACTTCATCCAAACCATTGTCATAGATCAATAACAAATTACCAAGAACGTGGTACCTTAAAAGACAATACATGACATAGAGGCGGTCTCTTCCTGAAAACAAACAACGAAACTTGAAAAACAAAGCATCGGCTGAAACACAAAAAATAGCTCATCAGACGTCCACAACACAATGCAAAAATTAGAAAGATATCCAAGAAACTAAGCTTGTTGTTCATTCTTACAAGTAAGCATAGGTCAACCAATTGAACTAGCAGCTTGATTCAAGTTTTCTCTCCTATCTTGTTTGCATAAAAGAAATAAATAAGAATTATTATTTAAATGTTAAAGTACCTAAATAACTATTGGAAACATGCACCCATAGGTCCAGAATGTAACAGACACTTGGGTCTCATATCATTACTTGTAAGAGATAAAGACTGATGACCAAAATGAGATGTGTAGTTTACCTATAATTCTCCCATGCCAACTGCTTTGTATGGGAAGCCAATTTCACCCATTAAAGCCTTCTGCACATACATAAAAATTGAAAACAATTTAAATTTATAGAGTTGAAAGCTGAGGGATTGATGGAGTACATCTAACTGTTCAAGAACCAAGCAGGTTATGCTCATACATCAGATTACTTCAATCCATAGATTCAAGAGATAAATTTGAGAGAGTTAATAATTCAGATAATAACAAACACTCAATTGATATCAGCATACTATCTTAACAGTCCTAACTTTGTCTGGTACGCAATACCTTTTAAGTACGCGGTCCACTGAAACAAAACCAAGTCCATAGAACACTTAAAGGACATCAATTGACATAAAGATGAAAGTCTGAATATAGAGTAATATATTACAGCGGAACTGCTAATACAGTTCTATTAAAGGACGGAACAAGTTAAAAAAATCTGGTATCGCAACACCGAGAAATCCAAAGAGAATTCTTACAACTTCAAAGTATAAACAGTGATACTCACCACACAAACATAATATAAATGAAAAAGGACTCAAATACACTAGGCTACGGTAGAATTTTAAAGAGGTCAAGTGAAAAAATTTAAACCAACAGCTACATAAGACAAGAGCTGTACTAGCAGCATACCAAAATTATAACAAGAATCAAGTCCTGATCATGCTTCCTATTGTAAAAGAAAGGACATTTATTCCTTAACTACATCCCAAAACCCAATAACCAAAACAAACTGTACCCTAAAATCAACACCGTCTTACTAAATAGCACATACAACACAGTACACTTAAAACAAAACTCAATTGACATCTCAAACATTCAGGAATCAGTTAAAAAATATACGAATACACTGGACAAAGGGATGCCATTTAAGAATAAAACAGTAAAGGAAATAACAGTTACCTCCCGTAATGCGCTGCCCCGTGCAATTCTGTCCAGCCAAAGACATCCTCAGAATCTACAAGGAACCCGTTGCGTGCATATAGCGCGATAGCCCAATCAAATCCCAAACTAGCAACAAGATGTAGAACTCCCTGACCTTGCTCATCAAGATCCATGCCTATTTTGCAACCTTCAAATATCCATTGCTTAACAAGTTCCCTCATAACAACTTCGTTAGGTAACTTCTTCATATTATGTTCTCCAAACTTAGTGCTCAGACATTTAAGGTTATCATCGTTCACCACCAGCAATTTAGCAAACCTTTTAAAAAGGCATGCCTCGATATCTGTCATTTTCTTAGTTATAGATGGGCACTCAATTTTCAGAATTTGGCTAATTGGAGTAATACCGTCAAGACTCACATAAAAATCGTACCCATCAGGTAGATTAGGAAGGAAAATAGACTTATACAGACATTCAGACACACGTTCTGCAGAAACCACTAAATCACCAAATACAAATAGAGAATTTTCTTCATTAGGAGGTAAATTATCCTTCAGAAATTCCCCAAATACCTTAACAATTGGTTCTTGAGAATCCTGATCCATATCAATTGGTTCTTGAGAATCCTGATCCATATGAATTATAAGATTCATACACGGTTACATCAGACTTCAAACATGCATAATTCATGAAACATAACTCAAACTTAAAAATTATAGAATACATATTTTGGAAAATACAGACACGCATAGATTACTATTTGTATATTTCTCAAGTTAAGGAATGATATAATACTCAATAAAAGAGACTACCTCATTCCATAGATTTAACACAACTAAGTTCGGAGGGTTTGATAATGTAAACAAAACCAAATAATCAAGTGATATCAGCATACTATCTTAACAATAGTAAGCTTAGTTTGGTACATAATACTTTGAAACTATCCAATTCACTAAAACAATCCCGAACCCATAGAACAATTAAACGACATCAATTGACGTTAACAAAGTCAGCATTGAGAGTAATATAATAAAGAGGAACTGTTTACACAGTAGTTCTAGTTAAGGCCAGAACAAGGAAAAGAAAATCCCTTCGAAACACCCAATAAAACCAAAGAGAATAATTAATACTTCTAAATAGTATATTCACACAATAAAAATGAAGTGAAAAGACTCATATACGCCAGGCTATGCCAGAATTTTATAGAGTCAAATAAAATTGTACTTAATCCAACATCTCGATGAAGCAAGATTATTGTACTAGCAGCATATACAAATTCTTATAAGAATCATTTCTTGATCATGCTTTCAACGAAAAAGAAAGAATATACATTCCGTAATTACACCCCAAAACCCATTAACCAAAACAACCATCACCCAAAATTAACACTGTCCAAGCACACATCACACTTAAAACATGCTCTTCAAAATTCAATCGCCAAACTATGAATAAGCGAAGAAACATATATGAATTAGTATTCATACCTTTCTCAAATTCTACTGGATAATGAATTCCCTCAGCTTTCAACAACCCTTGACGGTTTGTACTAAGATATCTTCTGGATGTGTAAAAATACCTTGGTTCTTCTTTCCGGACAGGAGGAGGTAACCTCAATTCTCAAGCAGAAATATCAATACGAACACGACACACAAAAAGAGAAAGGAATAATTGTTCCAAATTCCGATTATCACTCATCGTAAAATCAAGAATAAGAAGGGGGATTCAACAGTTCTAGAAGGGTCTCGCTACATGCGGGTACCTCACATCGGGAAGAGGATCCACAAGAGCAGTAGGAGTTTCGCCAGTTGTCTCATTTCACACCACCACCATCACCACCACAAACACCACCAACAAAACCAGTTCATTATCTGGTGGTGGTGTTGGTAATTTTGGTATTCACTCACCAGGTAGTAGCAAGTACTCGCCTCCTAGAAATCACAAATGTATTGTTGGGGATGTTTCTTTCTCCGCTGCTGCAACTGATGTTTCTTCGTCATCAGCTATTTATGCTAAAGAACCCGTCAAACCTGAATTCCTTCCGAAAGATGTCGTCCTTTATCAGTATGAAGCTTTCCCTTTCTGCAACAAGATTAAAGGTAACCCCCTATTGATTTTATCCCATTCTTTTCTTTCTTTTTTGTCATTTCATTTTGGTTTTGGGTAAGGAATTAGGGCAGAAAATTATGTTGTTGATGTTGATTCTTAATAAATGAAGAAGGAAAACCAAAAAAATTGTACCATTAACCTAATAAACATACGAAATAATTACCTGAGATTCAACACTTGCGTCACGAAACCGGTATTCAAAGAGCTTTGTCTCATGAGTAAGAAACCATTTTATTAATTCTTCACTGAATATTATCCCAGAAGTTAGTCAGATAATCAACCCATGACTAGTAAGGGCAATAACACAAATCAAAAATAATGGACTGAATATAGCACACTTACTTTCTGCAGTAGACTTACAATACACCATCAAAAGCATCATCTTCATTTTTATTTTCAACATCCACTTCATCACCTTCCTACAAATATCACAAATAATTGCAATTGCAATCACAATCAATAAAATCAAAAAAAAAAAAAATACAAAAAAATAAATAAAAATAATTGATCTACTTAACACATCCTCAACTAGTTCATCCTTTTATTTGTAAGTTCAAGAAATCAATTCAAAAATCTCAAAATTACAGAAAATTGGAAAACCCTAATTGAAAATTTTGGTGAAAATCGATAACAAAGAATAAAAAATAGAGATTTACCTAATATCACCCCGATCATCTTGATCATCGTCATCCATTGATGATGATGTTTGAAGAGAAGACCGTGTTCTGGGTTTAGGTTTTCTTCGACACTTCAAACAAACAAGATGAATCAGAAAAAAAAATCGAAACCTAAGAAGAGTAAGAAGAAATAAATGGGATTTAACGAAACAAAAAGACAAAATCGTATAAGATCCACAGCTGAAACCCTAGAAATCAAACCCTGTAAACTGAAATGTCTCTAAAATGGTAAAATCTTTAAAGCCGGTAAACTGAAATGAAAATATTATGAAAGTGAATCAAAACCTGGTTGATTTCAGTGGTTCTTCAGAGCTTCTGTGGAGAGGAGATAAATGTTTTCAGAGCTTCTTTAGAGAGGATATACAAGAGAGACGAAGTTGGTGTTCTATAGCGGAGAAAAAAAATGAGAAGATAATTTTCGATAATGAAGGATATAGGGTAGATATCGGTGAATGGTGGAAAAATAAAAATGAAGACTTGACCGGATGTTGACTAGGGTGTAAATAGTAGTCCTAGTGTTCCAAACCACGCACGTGGTTCACACGCTTGAACCCAGCTCAGTTGCGATTCGCAACCTTCCTTGTGAGGTTGCAAAATTAGCAAGGCATTCCTCCGTTCCGAAAATAAATCAGTTGCAATTAGCAACCAAAAAATTCGCAACCGCGCTAGTGTCATTGCAAACCTGGATTGCGAATCCCTTAAAATGGTGTAGTGCATGCCTTGGCACGGTTGGTGTGGCGGGCATGATTTTCCATTGGCACAAAGGTGCGGCTAGCATGGTTGGCATGCTTTGGCGCGGTTGGTGTGGCTGGCGTGATTTTCCATTGGTACACGTGGGAATTAGGGTTTGTCTTGTCGCAACCCTAATTTGAAAAAGATACCCTGGTAATTATTTACAGACACATTAAAGATTTCAATAAATGCGCCTAGTAAATGCCTATTACTTTAAATGTTGTGACATCACTGTCTACTAGGTTTAAGGTTTTACGATTTTAACCCTAGGCTAAAAACCACCATCAACACCAGCATAAAAAACCGCTTTTATATTGGGTGTTTTGGTGTTTTGATGATCCCAACCGATACGGGACGTATATAGGATGTCTATCATGAGTTTCAGACTCGGTCCTTATTATCTGTTTAGTAGTATCATTTGTTAGGATTTGTTATAATTCTGTTAAATGGTTAGGATAAACTTCACACGTATGTGAAGTTCTATTCGGTCAAGGTTTGTTAGGGTTTAGTTAAACTATAAGTATTCATTGTTCTTGCCATTGTAAGGTAGCTTGAGAGCTCGTTTTTCAGATTAATGAATTGTTGATTAAGCTTGTTTGGTTAAAAAACCATTATTTACCTCTTTTAACTCTTGGATTAGAGATTATTGTAGCTCCTGAATTGGAGTGAGTGTTACGTTTGGGAGTGGATTCTGCTTGTTCTATCACTTTTATATTTGCTTCCGCTTGTGCCATATCAGGTGGTATCTAGAGCAGGTTTTCCTGCACCGTTCGTCTGTGAGGCGGCCTAGAAGAATCAGTCGAGGATTCCTGTGATCTCTAGGTTTTTTTTATCAAAAAAAAAAAAAAAAAAAAAAAAAATCAATTGAGGGAAGATTATCTTGTTTATTATCATCTGCGTACTTCAATGTTTGGTAAGATCTCTAACTCTTCGATTAATTAGTGATTCGGGGTTTTGGAAATTAAGATTTTCAATTTGGGGTAATATGTTTCACGTGTTAAAAAGGTCCTTTCTCTTGTTTGGGTAAGGAAGATTTAAACTCGGGAGAAAATCTATCTCCTGGGTTTCTTTTATCAATCGGTAGATAAGCCCATCCCATTAATTTATTAAATCTCTTGAAACCTACATACACATTTCCACGTGTGATCCAATGAAAGTTCCATACTTCCTGTATCTTTAGTTCCGTTAGGAGCTAGTTCTCAAACCTTCCGAGAAACTAGTCGGTACCTAGCCGGGGAAACTTAATTTATGTGCAAGAGTCAAGATGCAGGAACAAAATAATACTTTCCGTAGCCGATACATAGTGGAAAACATAATCTGTGATTTTATTATTGATGGTGGTTGTGAACAGAATTTGGTTTCAATTAAAATGGTGAAAACATTGGGTTATGAGGTGGACTGGTATCCGGTACCGGATCAGATTAAATGGGTCAACAACGACGATGGGGTGATTACCTGTATGGGTGTTTGCAAAGTTCCAGTTTCAATCGGTAAGTGTTACTTTGACACAATCTTTTGTGAAGTTGTTGACATGGATGCTTGTGATATTGTGCTAGGTACGTCTGGTTATTTAATGTTCGAGCAGTTCGTAGATGCCGAAGCAACAACTTCTATGAGTTCCGGGTGTGAAAGAAAAAGGTAATTCTAATGTTAGGTTCAATACCTTCGCAAGGAGATGAAGACAGTAAGGAGTTTGTCAGTAATGTTTCTGAAGTTGTAAAGCCGGAGAAGTTGTACCAAGCAGTTGACAAAATGGGTTTGCCGAAGAAAACAATCAAGGAAACTGAGACAATGGTTACTAAGGATTTACAAGTGGACACATGTGGAAACTTAATGTTGGTCCCAAAATCAGCCGAGATGGATCTCATGGTTGTTTCTCACCATGGCGACATCTTTGTTTCGACCAAGAAGTCCATGGCAATGGATGTGGCGTTGTCAGTTCCCTATCAATATGAAGTTGCATTTGCTATATATTGTAAAGTAAAACCCATATCTTCTGGAGGCTCTTGTGATTACGTTCATATGTTAGGGGTGGAATCTCTAACTTTTGTATATGGATTTGTAAAAAGCATCAGTTCAAATCCAATATACAAGAACAGAGGGGATGGCATCATTTATTGGGTTTTAATCGTTTTGTTACGCCCATGCATAATTCAACAGCAAGCTACGCTACTGAAGCACCAATGCAAGGACAGTCAAGTGCTTTGTTTCTGACTTGCATCATTAATTGTAAACTCGAGACGAGTTTCTTCACAGTTGAGGAGCCTGATACGGGACGTATATAGGATGTCTATCATGAGTTTCGGACCCGGTCCTTATTATTTGTTTAGTAGTATCATTTGTTAGGATTTGCTATAATTCTGTTAGATGGTTAGGATAAACTTCACACGTATGTGAAGTTCTGTTCGGTCAAGGTTTGTTAGCGTTTAGTTAAACTATAAGTATTCATTGTTCTTGCCATTGTAAGGTAGCTTGCGAGCTCGTTTATCAGATTAATGAATTGTTGATTAAGCTTGTTTGGTTAAAAAACCATTATTTACCTCTTTTGACTCTTCGATTAGAGATTATTGTAGCTCCTGGATTGGAGTGAATGTTACGTTTGGGAGTGGATTCTCCTTGTTCTATCACTTTTCTATTTGCTTCCGCTTGTGCCATATCACCAACCTTATTGACTGCAATTTCTGTATTTATTATCGCCTTCATTGCTGCTCCTCCAGTAAATATTGATGGTATTCGTGAACCTGTTTCTGGGTCTCTACTTTATGGAAACAATATCATCTCTACTGCCATTATTTCTACTTCTGCAGCTATCGGGTTGCATTTTTACCCGATCTGGGAAGCGGCTTCTGTTGATGGTTATACAATGGTGGTCCTTATGAGCTAATTGTTCTACACTTCTTACTTGGTGTAGCTTGGCATTTTTCCATAGGACCAAACATACATCAGACCACCTAAAAAAAGGACCAAAAGATTATTTTCCCTAATTTTAAACAACCGACAAAGCCGACAACGTGATAAGAGGTAAACTTTATTTGTTTTGATCGATAACATGATAAGAGGTAAACTTTATACTGATGTGATATTATGAGGCTCTAAGGAATCTGGCATCGTTAATGTCTACATCTTCATTTATATTTTCATCGTTAATGTCTACATCTTCAATATTTCATCGTTAATCAAAATCTCCTTTTATTGATAAGAAGTACTCCTTTTATTATGTAATATTATCGGTATTTTTCTTGAGATAATGTGCCTATTAATATATACTGCCTCTCCCAATTTTATTAGTTTGAAGAGTCAGACTTATCTAAATTCCCTGAACGGATTCTAGCAAATTTTACTGGTTCTACTGTGAGACTATATTTCTACCATTTGAGTTTGTTGATGTTTGAGTAAATTGTTAAACGCTGTATCTTTAGGTGAATAACCAGAAGAGTTTTTTTTTTTTTTTTTTAAAAAAAAAACCTCGTCCATTCAAACATCAAGTCCGCGTGGAACATCAGGCATGTCAGACTTGTTAATTGTTATCTAGATAGATGTCCTAGTTATTTCAGAATTCTAGTCATTCAGAATTTTAGTTATTCTAGGAATCCTAGTAGTAGTAAATGTCCTGCTGCAAGCATATATATATACACTTGCATTCACTTAATGGTTTATTGAATTCTCAAACTCTTTTTTTTCTTTTTTTCTTTTTCTGATCGGCGAATTCTCTTAACAGATTGAATTCTCAATCTCTTATTACTACTTGCTGTTTCTTGACATCTTCTTTTCTCATCCCATCAATATCTCTGTTGCTTTCTTCTCGATCAATACTCCATTAATTTTTATACCTAAAATTCCAAGAAACAGTTATTGCTTAGACACCGATTTGTATACAATTACCAACACATGGCAGATACATCAAACACAGATGATTCCCAAACTCCTCTCCTAGAAAAACATGGCAAAACCTTAGACGAGACGATTGAACGATTTATTGGAAGTTTCGGATGGGCTCAATTACTACAAGCCGTAGCTGTATCTTTTGCGTGGGTTTTCGATGCACAACAAACTTTTATAAGTGTGTTCGCAGATGCAGCACCGGCATGGCACTGTATAGACCCGCATATGGAGTTGTGCAACTCGACTACGATCTCCAACTTGTGTAAGCTGCCTCGAGATGCATGGACATGGAATGAACCGATTCAAACATCAACAGTCTCGGAATGGGGCCTATCTTGTTTGGGTCCTGTTATTGCAGGTTTGCCAACTTCATCTTTCTTCTTCGGTTGTCTACTGGGTGGACTCGTTCTTGCTACATTAGCCGACTCGTCACTCGGTAGGAAAAACTTATTAGTCATATCATGTCTTATAATGTCTTCATCAACTCTGTTAACTGCGTTTTCACCTAATATTTGGATCTACTCGATTCTAAGATTCGTAACCGGGTTCGGCCGGGCCACAATTGGTACTTGCTCACTTGTTCTATCAACAGAAATCGTTGGGAAAAGTCGCCGTGATAAGGTGGGTATTATCGGATTTATTTGTTTCACTCTTGGTTTCTTATCATTACCAGCCATGGCTTATTTCACAAGAGGATCTTCTTGGAGAATGCTCTATATCTTAACTTCAGTTCCAGCTATGGTTTACTCTATAATAGTTCACTTCATGACTTATGAATCACCAAGGTGGTTAATGGTGCAAGGTAGAAAAGAAGAAGCCATTCATACTTTGAGGAGTATTGCTTCTCCTGATATTTATGGAAGTAATAATAATTTGTTGAGCATAAGTTTATCTGGTATAGACCTATCTATAGAGCCAAAACAATCCAACACGGATTTATACGCCTCAATCAAAATGTTGTGGGATAAAACATGGGCTTTTAGAAGACTATCTGCTGTTATGGTAGTTTCATTTGGAGTTGGAATGATGTACTATGGGGTCCCGTTAGGCGTTGGGAATTTGGCTTCAAGTCTTTATTTAAGTGTTACGTTAAATGCTTTATCAGAATTGCCATCGTCGTTAATCACCTATTTTCTAATAGGGAGACTGAGAAGGAGAAGTTCAATGTTGTTTTTCACAATGTTGAGTGGTTTTTGTAGCATCATGTGTGTGGTTATCCACCAAGGACAACAAGCATTGAGAATCGGTGTTGAACTAGTATCATTCTTTAGCGCATGTACGGCGTTTAACGTGCTATTGATATACACATTGGAACTATTTCCAACCTGCGTGAGGAATTCAGCATTGTCAATGGCGAGACAAGCTCTTGTTTTTGGTGGTATTTTTAGTCCAATATTGATTGCAGCTGAAAGAGGAGTTGATGATAATGGATTCTTATCATATGGAGTATTTGGATTGGTGATTATTGTTTGCGGGTTGTTTATTTTTTGTTTGCCAGAGACAAGAGGCGAGATCATTTGTGACACCATGGAAGAAGAAGAAGATAAAAAGGCAAAGAATAAAGCACCTGATAACAAGACATTGATAACCCTTGTGTAGAATAACTAGTAGGTAGTACGATATTCTCCGAATCTAATATGCCTACAGGAGGGGTGAGTACTGTAAGACTCAGTAAATTTTCATGTTTTTTTTTTTTTAGATTGTTTTGTCCCATCATCTGACTTCAGTTATGGTGGTCAATTTAGTGAGCCAGTTATTAAGGTTCGTGGCATTTATTTTTAAAATTAAGGAAAAAAAAAAGACGCTGCATTAGGATTTAGTCTCTGGTTTCAATGGAAAATTTTAGTTTTGTGCGTTTTTTTTTTTTAAATTGGGTTTAAAACCTAAAGATTATATTAAAGTTTAAACATCAAAGAGGTCTACTACCTGGAAGCCCAAGTAGCTAGAAAAATAAAGAGAAAATCCCCCACCCCGGTGTTGACGAATTTCGAACTCAGGTCGCTGGTATCAGTTTGTGCATTAATTAATCATCGTAAACCAAACAATATATCTGAATTTTGATTTTTTAAGTCTAAAAGGTGATCACCTATGAATGCTTATGATTTATGGGTTCCTTGCTAGAGAGATCTTAATCCAATATGGCTTTTAAAATTCACACCTTGGGGGTTTTGATGGAGACATCTTGATCTTAATTCAATGTGGCTTCGTCCGCCTTACTAGCTGGATGGCTTGGAAAATCCTATTGCTGGCAATGGTTGTTCGTGGTTAATTATGAATGTCTGGATAGTAGGGAAAAAATTACCGAAAATTTAATAGCCTTAAAACTGACTAAAAAATTTCAATATTTTGGGGATATGAATGAAATTCCTTCCACGTGCAAAATTGTGCCCTCCCTCCGGGGTTCAATGTTGAGAGTCTCCGGCACAGACGGTTTTCACACAATCAAAGATTGTCCACGTGTAAACACACGCTATTGACATGCAAGTCTTGCCATTTGCAACCGGTAGAACCCACTATGCTCAAGTGTGCCACGTTCTACCACTTTCTTGATCCCCATTAAACTTTCTTTCCTCGCCCTATATATTTAAGGAATCGTCTGATCACTTTGATATTCTCAACACTCAAAACAGTTTTTATATTGAGTAGTAGATCAAGAAGAATAGATTTATCAAGATGCCAGGACTGACAATCGGAGATGAAATCCCTAACTTGGAAGTTAAAACTACTCATGGAAAGTTCAAGCTTCATGACTTCGTTGGAAACCAGTGGACCATCTTATTTTCTCACCCTGGTAAAGCATTTCATTGATATCAAGTATTTTGTTGTTTGTTCGTGTAATCAATTAGTTTGAAGCATTTTGTTGTATATTGATGTTGTTAATTTGGGCGTAAAATGCAGGGGACTTCACACCTGTCTGCACAACAGAGTTAGGTCAAATGGCTGCCTACTCTGGTGAATTTGAGAAAAGAGGTGCCAAACTTTTAGGACTTTCTTGTGATGATGTTCAATCCCACAATGAATGGATCAAAGACATCGAAGCTTACACGGTACATAATCAAATCATTATATCTAAACCTATTGTTAAAAGATGAAACTATGGCGTGTTTCTAACCTATTGAATATGCAGCCTGGCTGCAAGGTAGCTACCCAATCATAGCCGATCCAAACAGGGACATCATGAAGCAATTGAACATGGTTGATCCAGATGAAAAAGATTCCAATGGATTTCCAGTGCCATCAAGGGCACTCCATATTGTTGGAACAGACAAGAAGGTCAAGTTAAGCTTCTTGTATCCAGCTACAACTGGTAGAAACATGGATGAGATTGTTAGGGTTTTGGATTCACTTCAGAAGGCAGCAAACAACAAGGTGGCAACTCCAGCCAACTGGAAAGTGGGTGACCCCGTCGTGATATCTCCAAGTGTTACTAATGATGATGCTAAGAAGATGTTCCCTCAGGGTTTTGAAACCAAGGATCTCCCTTCAAAGAAAGAATACCTTCGTTTCACTAATGTGGAATGAATTGAACAACTATTATTATAGCTTTTGTTATTTTGGGTTTAGGGTCGGGTTATCAACTTTTTTTTTTGAAGAAAGGTTGTCAACTTTAATGTTTAATCTTTAGTAAGGTGCTAATAAATTAGTATGCATTTTCTAGATTTTCAGTCATTCATTCTTGTCTTTTCACCGCCCATTCTTCACCAGTTTGAGACGGCTTCATTCTTGCTGCGTCAATAACATTTCTTGCTACCAGTTAGTTTGTGTGTGAAGGAATACACCGAAATGAGAACCTTAAAATCATTGAACTTGGGTTTCTTGATAACCATCATCGCAATTCTGCACCTTATATTTGTGAACTCATTTTGTTGCAACTGTTGCAACATTGGTTAAGGAATAAATGTTAATTATCCATCTTGTCGCAAGATGAACGCCTTGTCTCTTCCTTCTATGTATGTTGACAGTTGAAGTCTTCGGAGACGTGTATGACATCCTCCAGATTGAGGCTTACAGTGTGATTTACATTGATCGTGTAACATACATATTATTCGGAGTGCCATGGATGAATTGATTCCAGAAGTTATTCTCTGAGCTACACCTTAATTTGATCTTGTCAATTTTATCATGTAAAAAAGTAGAAACATTTACTGATTTACATAATGGAGAACATAGTTCCAAGGAAACGAAAGAAAGGGAAACAAGAAACAACTTTGCAATCATCAATTTTTTTTAAAACGCCTTGTTATTCCTGTAGCAACAATTTCAACAACTCTCCAGTACCCAACCCACCATTTCTCTTTTCTTAACAGCAAAATAAAGAACGGACCCCAAAAACCTACAGCAACACCCAAAATTAGGGCAGCATATAAGAACAACTGCTCTTTACCATCATCTGTATTATCATCTTCTTGGACCGCATTTGGAGGGTCAGTATCGGTTGTGTTAGTACTCCGATCACCATTGCATGAATTCTGTGTAGGGAACCCACACAACAAACTATTGTTCATGTAAGCTGAACCATCAACGCTTAATGTATCAAAATGAGCTCCTCTTGGGATCCTACCACTCAAGTTATTATAAGATAGGTTCAAATACCCGAGATGGTCTATTAATGTCAACGACTGTGGGATTTCTCCAGACAATTTGTTGAAACTCAAATCCAAGGACCCTAAACCAGTCATGTTCCCGATACTTGCAGTGATATTACCTGAGAAATGATTATAGGATAAATTAAGCATAGCAAGCCCTTTTAATAAACCAATCTCCTTCGGAATATTTCCATCAAGAATGTTGCATGACAGATCTATTCCTGTACTGTAGGTGTATAACTGCTCAAACTGTGTCATAATTCCTTTTACCACCATTTGCAATTGCAGATCAACACCAAAATCCTCCAGTGAATATGCATCAGTAGTAGGTCTTCGTCTTAGATTCTTTAGCTTTCCTATCTTCTTAGAAACTGGGCCAGAGAGATTGTTTATAGACAAGTCTAAGATTTGCAGATTATGCAAAAAACCAATTTGTTCAGGGATTGACCCATTGAACTTGTTTGACCTCAAAGAAAGGATTTGAAGTTCTTTAAGAGTGCCAATAGAACTGGGTATTCTACCTTCAAAATTGTTGCTTCCTAAGTTGAGAACTCTCAAAAGTGAAAGTTTTTTTACGAATCTTGGAAAAGACCCAGTAAAACCGTTGTCGTTCAGTTGAAGATAGATTAGAAATACTGCTTGTTCAAGCTCCTTTGGAACATTTCCTGTGAGATTGTTGCCACCAAGGTTTAAAGATCTAAGAGCACCGCAGTACTTAATACTAGAAGGTATAACCCCTGACAGATTGTTTTTGGAGAGATCAAGAGATGTAAGACCAGAATCAAACATGTTTACTTTTGGACACAGAGAGTATGGTATTGGGCCAGAAAGTGCATTGCTTGATAAAGAAACGTACGCCACAGTAGATAACAATTTGCCATCCTCTATTGAGATTTCACCACTGAAATTATTATGAGACAGATCAAGAAAAGTAGCTCTTTGAGGTGGAAGAGGAAAAGGACCATGAAAGTTGTTGTAAGACAAATTTAAGCTCGTCTCCCATTCCGATTTCATAAAATGAAAGTGCGGTAAAGTCGTTTGGAGCTGGTTTTGCGAGAGATCTAAGTAACTGAGATTTTTGAGTTTGAAGAGACAAGAAGGGATAGCTCCTGATAGTTTATTATTAGACAAATCCAAGGTAGATAGTTGAGTTAAATCACAAATGAAATCAGGGATAAGTCCTCTCAAGTTGCATGATCGTAGCCCCAACCCGTCTAGTTTAAACTTGGATAGATGCTCCTGTTCATCTATTACAGCCGTTAGCATATTTGGACTTAAGTGTAGGCTTTTGAGGTTTAATTCATTTATCAAGGAGATCACCGAAACATTTCCCTCAAGAGAGTTCCCATAAACATCAAAGCGGTTAAGGTTTCGGAAATTTTTGACACAACTTGGTATAGGTCCCGTAAAATTGTTGTATGCTAAATCAAGTACTTGAAGAGTAGACATTTCACATATTAATTCAGGGATGGGTCCTTGGAAATTATTATAGGATAAGTGAAGAAACTGCAGATTTTTTAGATTGGAGACTGAACCTGGGAGGTAACCTGTGATGCTGTTGGAAGAAAGATCCAGATACCGCAAGCGAGAAAGATTGAAGATTGAAGAAGGAAGCTGCTGAATTGAGCAACCAGAAGCTGTAAGACTCGTCAGAACAGGTGCATTTGTAATTGAGCTCGGAATTGATCCGTTTAATTTGGTTTCACTGATTGCAAGTGTTTGGAGTTCAGGTAGTTGATGTTCAAACAACAAAGTAAGGTTGACATTTAGATCAGGATTAGAAGTCACATCAAGTTCTTTAAGTTTAGGAAGATTGGGAAGATATCCAAGCGTACCTTCTAGCCCACAATAAGAAAGGTTAAGTATAGACAGTGATGAAGTTAGATTAGCATGCAGAATCGGAAATTGTAAGTTAAGGTTATTCTCACTCATTCGGAGAGACGTTAGACGGGTAAGATGAAAGAACTCATGCATGAGGAAAAGTGGACGTGAAATATTGCACCTAGAAAGTTCAAGATGCCTGAGATTGGAAAGAAATGATATAGATTTGACAAAATTCTTCTGTGTAGATGCAGCTTCATATAAATCAAAACCTCTTAAGTTTAGTACTTTAAGATTGGTTAAGTCGCGTACCCAGTGTATGGAGGATGATGTTAGTAGGGAAGCATAATCGCAAGAGATATCAAGATATTGCAGAGAAGACATGTTTGCAAACTGCGTTGTAATGGAATCTAAAAAGTTTGAGCTTCCGAGATCAAGATGAGTGAGTTTCTTGAGGTTAGAAAACCCATGTGGGATTGTCGAGTATTGAAAATCATTGAAGCTAAGATCGAGATACTCAAGATATGTAATGTTGAATATGGAAGTAGATAACTTACCGGATAGTGAAGTGTTCTGTGAATCTAGGTTCTGGCTAAATAATAGTTCACCTTCTATGTTCCGGAGGTCGATTGAGATGACATGAGATGGATCACCTGAACATTGAACTCCATGCCAAGTGCAGCAGTTTTGATGACGCCCATCTATTTTCCATGAAGACAGCCGATTTGAAGGGTCTTCGAGAGAGGATTTAAAGGTCATGAGCGCGATTCTTTCTTCATCCTGACAGCCGCTTGATATTTCCGGGAATCGAGTGACCAGCAGGAAAACAAAAGTAAGATGAAATGCTACTTGAACTTCTCTATTCATGATCATGGTTGATATCTAATGCTCTACTAGACAACTACTTTAATGGCGAATTAGCTAAACATCATTTTGATGATGGAAACGGAGTGAGGCTTTTAAAAAGGTGAACAAGAATATTACGACTTTCTTTGTCTACCCAAATGTCTATTGTTGTTCGACAAGCTTTGTGCAAGTAAAAATAAATAAATTCATTGATGTAAGAAAGATGAAGCTGACTTTCCTTGAATGACGGTCTGCGTCATTTTAAAAATGAATAAACTCATTGACCAGACCAGACCTGACTGCATGCTTGACTATTATTAATAGCAATTTTGTCCATCCCGTGGGTGTAATTTCTCCTTCTAGTGTGGAAGAATGTGGAATATGTCCAGACAAGAACAGGTACGCACAAAATTAAGCATCCCAAGCCCTGCCGATAATATTGCGGAGCAGCTATTTTATTTTTATTTTACTTAGGTAAGCCCTTAATTATTTTCTTTTTTTTCCTTTTTTTTTTATAAAAAAAGAGAGGGGGTTAAGCAGACCAAACCAGAACACAAAAGAAAAAGAAAAGAAAACCTAACAACCCAACCACACAACAAAACCAAGGCTACAAGCCAATAACACAGTATTAATCCTCCACTGTTAGAGTTCCTCCCATGAATTTTTCCCATTGCATCTTCGTACATTATCTTTTTCAAGTCTTCTGAAAGGAATTAGGATCGATTCCTTCAGAGCTACCAGGGTGAGAAGCATTTTCTAAGAGATCAGCAGCTTTATTGGCTTCACGAAAAGTGTAACAATTTGAAAATTCTTGGAATCTGGTTAGTAGTCTTTAAATTCAAGCCCAAATATGATGGCAGGCCCAAGGAGGAGCAGCATTAGGCTTAGAAAAGAGGGAAAGAGACTACATAGAGTCCATACGCAAAGGGACCTTCTTAGCCCCTTGAAGCCCATCAACAATTACAGCCACAGTCTATGACTTGCAATTCACCGCCATCTTAAGCCTCACATCCTCCTTTATCATCAACAATAGTCATCTTAAGCCTCACATCCTCCTTTATTCTCTGCAAAAGGCTAGGGATTCTCAACAAGCCATTAATTCAACCTATTTGCTTAAAGTGATCGACAAACAAAAGACAAAAACATAAAGGAGACAAAGTATGAAGAGATAAGAAGGACAATCAGTAGTCCCATTCATTTTCTTTGTCTTATACACTTTAAATACATAATACTAAATTCATGTAATAGTACAAGTGCTGGGATAATGTATGGCATGTGTTTAGTGGGAATAGAAAACACAACATGTGTCTAGCAGAAGAGGGTGGTGCACAAGCACTTTGCCACATATGGTCAAACACTCTTCCCCACATAGTCCTACAACACTCCCCCTTGGATGACCAAACACTATCAACTCATTGCTTTGTAAAAACCTTGCCAGAAAACGTCTGTTGATGAAAAACTGTCGAAGGAGAAAGTAATTTGAGTTTCTGAGATTGAGTCGCTTGTCAAAACTTTTCTCCTTTGTAGAAATATGTCAGGAAAAATACTTAGCACAAAACCTAAACACTTGTGTTGATGGTGGTTTTAATCTTAGGGTTAAAATCTTAAAACACTAAAGCCTAGCAGAAAGTGAGGTCACAACATTTAAAGTAATGAGCATTTACTAGGCACATTTACTGAAACCTTTACTACGTGTGCCAATGGAAAATCATGCCAGCCACACCAACCGCGCCAAAGCATTCAACTATGCTAGCCGTACCTCTGTGCCAATGGCAAATAATGCCAGCAACACCGACCGCGCCAAAGTATGCCACCCATGATAGCCGCACCTCTGTGCCAATGGCAAATCATGCCAGCCACACCAACCGCGCCAAAGCATGCCACACCAACCATGCTAGCCACACCGACCGCGCCAAAGCATGACAACCATGCTAGCCTCACCTATGTGCCAATGGCCAATCATGCCAGCCACACCGACCGCGCCAAAGCATGCCAACCATGCTAGCCGTACTTATGTGCCAATGGAAAATCATGCCAGCCAAGGTTACCAGAGGACACATGGTAACCTTTGTCCCAAAAACCTAAGTTTGGCCACGCCAAACCATGCCATGACAACCTAGCCGTGCCACCACGTTGTCCCTCATTACGCGGCTACCAAAACAAATGCGTTCAACAATAAACGGTTGCCCCTCCTCTCAAGATGCAAAATATCGACCGTTGAAGGTCACCAGGCTAGCAAGTTACCCGAGCCTGACTTTCCAAGCCACAACAACGTGCTACATGTTTTCCAAAAATATACGAGACATCAACACAAACTGGGGGATGCTCATTAGGTTATTGGTTTGGTGGTCTACAGCGTGCAGCATACACAAATGCCTGTTTCAAGATAATGTAATAAGAATAAGACGGTTAGTAAATACAGGGAGCAACGGTGAAACGCTCTTTCATTATGGAACATCAATTCCATCACATTCCATCAATACCAGGCGTTACCACCTCTTCCCATTTAACTCATCCGTTTTCTTTTCTTATGAGGCCAGTGTACGTTTCTTTTTGGACTTGTATAAATAGGCTTAACTATTTCCACCAGAGACAACAAGATTTTGGTCAGGGAAAATTACCACACTCAGAAAGGAAACTCTTGCTATCTTTCTCGAAGCTTTCACCTTCTGATGCAAGTTAAGTACTACTCTTCCAGAATTATTCTCGCCTTAGCACTCTCTTCGCTTCCCTCCTTAAACCAACCCTTCTCCTCCACTTTGTGACCGAAGCAAGTCTGGAACGGCCGGTTCTTGGTTTAGGACGGACTTGTACAGATTTATCTCTCGAATCTAAAGTACTCCCTTACAGTACATTGTTTAGGGTTTAAATTGTTTCTCACTTTCACACCCGCAATTACCAAAATCAGTAGAAACCATTTTCACCTACAAACAACTTGGAAGGATAAGAATAACCTCAACCTAGAAATTATATTTCAGGTGCTACTGTTGTCTTATTAAAAACCTTGTCGAGTAACAAAACCCAGTGGGAAAAAGTAACCTCGGTGAAGGAAAGAGTTCAACACACCTTTATGTCAACATCACATCATTGGATGCTCCGCTTGATAGCGCCATCTCCCCATGATTTGCATTATGGTATTATTGTTGTCTCATTAAAAATCTTTCCGAGTAAAAAAGTGGAAAAAAGTAACCTCTGTGAAGGAAAATATTTCAACATACCATTAGGTTCTCCCCCAAATGCAGGAAAATATCTTTAGTCTAATACCGTCATGGGAGTAGACAATTCCTTTAATCCTATCCAGTTCACATGTAGTTATGGAAGTTTGGAAAATTTCTTTAGTCTTATACTTCTCATATGTTTTTCAAATGTGGACTTAGGTAATGACTTAATAAATAAATCTGCCACATTTTTGTCAGATTTTACTTTACTGACTTGAATGTTTAGAGAAATTGTTGTTGGTGATTGTAAAATAACTTCGGTGATATATGTTTCGTATTATCACCCTTAATGTACCCTTTCTTCATCTATTCGATGTAAGATGCATTATCTTCATAAATGCAAGTCGGCTATTCAGTGGTAGAACTCAAACCACATCTTCCTTGAATATGTGTAATGATAGACCTTTAGCATATACACTCATGAACCGCCTCATGTATGCCAATGATCTCAAAGTGGTTCGTGGAGGTAGCCATAAGTGTTTGCTTGGTCGATCTCTAGGATATCGTTGTATTACCGACAATGAACACATATTGATAGACGCATTTATGTGTCTAATTTTTCATCAATGTTTCGTATTGTTAGTACTCGTTTTTGTCCTTATTATGGTGTTTTGTGTGTTTGTAGGTATTTTTTGGAAATAAAGATTGTTGGAAAATTCGGCTCGAAAAGTTACTCGGAACACCCCCGGAGGACATTTGCTATTCGGACTCCCATTTTGGATAAGGGGTAACCCAATTACTCAGGGGAACCCACTGGTTATTCGGCACCCAGGACATTGGATAAGGGCTAACCACCTTCTTTCACGTGAAGAACAAAAATGGCGGGAAAAAATAAATTTGAAAAGTGCAGAGCTGCTGCTTCGAATTTGGAGGAGCTGTGATGAGATTCAATGGCTGGAATTTCGTGGGAAGGCTTGTTTAAGCGTAACAAGAGTGGTATGGTTGATCGTTTCGGTTAGAATTGGCTAGATATTCCGTGAGAAGAAAAACAGGGTAACACGTTCAGGCGAGAGATATTTACGGGATTTCTTGTTAGTTTGGAAAGATTTTTTGTGTCTGAAGCGTGTTGAATGAATCCTACAGCGTGTATTGTCATGTTTGGAGTGTTCATGCATCATGCCAGCGCGTAAAATTTTAAATCAGGGAAGAAAATATCTAAATATTATTTTTTCTTTACTGCCGAGTAATGGGGAATTATTTTGAGTTATGGAGGATATTTATTGTGCATGAGAGGGTATATATAGTGCTGAGGAGTTGTAGGAACGAGGACGGAGAGAATTGAGAGAGTTTAGAACACTACAGAGCTAAAAGAATTCGAGTTGCAGAGAACTGAGGTTGCTGCTGGTGAAGAACACGTGAAGAACATTTGACGCAAAGAAGCAGTCGTATTTTCTACAGTAAATACGACATTTGTTTAGACGGTCTTATAAGCTACAACGTCAGTGACAGTTCGACAGTATCTTTTTCTGTAACAGCTGGTTTGTAACTAATATAAGTGTTACAAATCCGATTTTTACCATTTTTCACTCTTTTCATCATTTGTAATCACCCTTTGAGCAATAATAATGAATTTTGAGCGTGTTTCCAACATGATGAACGGCTAATTCTCCAACAACCAAGGCAATGAGGAAGCTATTTAGGCATGAATAATTGGTAACTATTTTATTTTCTCTAATTAATAATTTACAATTCACTCAATCACTGCTTTTGCAGAGTTTTTAATTGTTTGCATAATTTTCTTCATTAGTTGTGATTCAATTAGATAGGTTATGCTTTGTATTAAGATAATCTATACTTAGGGATACAGTTAATTTTTGAGAATTTGCCTGATTGTTTGTGAATTAAGAAACAAAGGACTTAAAAGATAATTAGAGTTTTGGGTTATTTACCATAATTTATTCATGTGCAATAGTGGAATCAGTGTCTTGCTTATTTTCTCATATCTTGAAATCAATTTTGATCTAAGTTTATCTTATTTTAGTTTTATTAAATCTAAAATCCTTTGCTTTCACAAGTCTCACGAACTTTTTACTACTACAACATTATTGATTCACATCAATTTTTGGCGCCGTCGACACGGAGCTTGTTTTTAGGCTAGATTTTTTAGATTTTTATTTGTTTTTATTTTATTTGTTCTTCTTTACGTTTTTTTTTTTTTCTTTTTACTACAGATTTTGGAATTTAGAGCGAAAGAAAAATTTGCCAAAGCTTTTGGTGAATACTTAAAGTTTGGAGTTAAAGACAAGGCGAAAGGAGCGAAAGGAGCGAAAGGAGAATATTTTTTTTTATAAAAAAGAGAGAAAAAAAAAAGAGTTTATTCTTTTAGATTGTATTAGGATTTCTCTATTCATATAATTTTCTTTTTTTTTAGCACTTTACTTTATTTTTTTTATTTCTTTGGACTTTGAACTTGGACATTTGGGACATTATTTTTTTTAAACCCTACGGAAGGGTATTTTAAATATTAAATTGTTTGTAGAAAAGGACGGTGATTACGATATCACCTCGGCCCCTCGGGTTCGTACATGACATAGGAGTCGTGGCCCGAGTCGACTTCAGTGGTTCATCCCCCGTCTGGAACGGGAGGTAAGTTTGTCGAAACACTCGCGAATCCCCTGTCAGCGAGTTACTGTATTCCTTCGTTTGCATATATGTCGAGGAACTGAAAACGACTGTTTTTAAATTCCTAGTAAAGGGCAAGGACTGGCCATATAAGATAAGGGTTCGGATTTCATCACCGTTCCCTTCTTGCCCGCCATAGGAAAATGAAACTTAACGCGAACCTAAGCCTTAAAATTTGGAATATAACGAGACCAATAGGGTAACGAGCTTAATAGGAAACTCGTTCGAAAAATATTGGTTACTCTTTTGAGCATTCTTCGAAGTTCATGATTGTTTCTGTGAGTTGAATGCGTGACTGCGCCTCCCTGTAATGCGGTGAGGCCTTTGGTATCAAAGCTCCAGCAGCTTCCCTCGCTTCTATTCAACTTACTTAAACGCGGATTGATTCCAGAGGGGTTTGCTCAAATTGTAACGAATTCCCTTTCGAAGGATTAGAAGCTGGTCTAGAAACAATCTAAGTGGAGCCATCATGCTTTTTGTTTGCTAGAAAATTTTAGGTTTGCTTTGGTGGAGTCATCCTGCTTTGTGTTTGCTTAGAACCTCCCTTCCTTTTAGGATTTTTCTTTTTATTTTGTTTTTCTAGTGTATGCCCGAGGTCATTAGATAACGGGCTTGGAAAAGAAACACTCTAGGTCGTTTGATTAGTGAAAAACCTAGTAGTTCTTCTTGTGAAGGCGGAGAGCTCGAAGACTCTTCTTTTGAGAGCCCCGTTTTTGGAAAATTCAGTTTTGAGAATCTGTCTCTTTGTGAGGAAAGTACCCCTAGTACGTCAGTTGTGCCAACAATGACTACTTTGAAAGATTACATGTTCCCAACTAGGGCCAACCGAGCCTCGTGTATTAAATTGCCAGCCAATACGGCTAATTTCGAGATAAAACCTAGTATTCTTCGGATGATCCCTATATTCTTAGGAAAATATTATGAGAACCCTTATTTTCATATTAGGGACTTTGAGGAAATTTGTGGGACAGTTAGAATAAAAGACCTTACTGATGAAGTCTTGAAACTTAAGATGTTTCCCTTTTCCTTGAGAGATAAAGCCAAGACCTAGCTGAACAACCTACCATCTGAATCCATTGAAACATGGAAGGAACTGATTGCAGCGTTCTGTATGAAATTCTATCCTAAGCATAAAACTGCATCTATTAGGCAGAAAATTAGTGCTAGTGTGCAACAAGAGGGAGAGTCTCTTTATAGGTTTTTAGAGAGATTTAATGATCTCCTATCCCAGTGTCCTCACCATGGATTTGATAAGATGAAACTTGTGGAGATTATTTATAATGGTTTAGACTATTCGACTAAATCCATGGTCGAGTCTATGTGCGCTGGTGAGTTCACTAATAAAACTGTTGATGATGCTTTTACCTTCTTAGGAACTATCGCTGAAAAATCCCAATAGTGGGATCCTTGTGTTGAACCCCCTAAAAGACTCTTGGTCAATAGAAGTAGCACCAATGTGGTAGAAACAAGCTTCGAGTCAGATGCTAAGTTTGACGCTTTGTCTAGAAGGTTAGAAGCTTTGGAAATGGGTCAGTCTAAAAATAGGTCCCTTGTTGAACCTAATAGAGCCTCTCAAGTCTCTAGTTGTGGAATAGATCCCGATAACTCATTTTGGGAAGGACATGTTAGTGAATAACAAGCCCATGCTATCTATAATAACACTAGGTTTGACAACCGTCAGAAGTTTGACCCATACTCAGAGACCTACAACCCTGGTTGGAGAAACAATCCTAATTTTTCTTGGTCTAAGGGCCAGAATCAAGGTCAGTCTAGTAATTCTCATCCTCCCCCAGGTTTTGGTTATGCAAAGAACCCTTCAGGTCAAAACCAGTTTCAGAACACTTCTGAGAAAAAGATCTCTACCTTAGAAGAAAATCTCACTATGTTAGCAAAGAACCATGATATGTTATCAGCTAACCACCTTAGCTTTCAACAAGAAACCAGGCATAATTTGAAGAATAATTCCCAGACTCTTGCTAAATTAGAACTTCAAGTTGGCCAGATATCTAAGTTTATTAGTGAGAGATAAGAAGGAAGGTTCCCTAGTCACACTGATCCTAACCCTAAAGGAGAGAAACCGTACAATCATGTGAATTCTGTTACAACCCTTAGGAGTGGAAAGAAAGTTGACAATAAGGTCACCATGCCTGAAAGTGAACATGTTGTAGTTCACCCTTCTGAACCAGAAACCGAGGAGACTGATAGAGTCTCTAAAGAGACCAATGAGGGTCATGTTGAGCCTGGATTTGTTCCCAGAGCCCCGTTTCCCCAGCTGCTAGTTCCAACTAAGAGTGAGTCCAACTTTAAAGATATTTTGGAGGTTTTTAAGCAGGTAACTATCAACCTACCATTGTTAGATGCGATTAAGCAGATTCCCGCTTATGCCAAGTTTCTCAAGGACTTGTGTACACGAAAGCGTAAGCTTAGTGTTCAAAAGAAAGCCTTCCTACTTAGTCATGTGAGTTCTATTATTCAGAATACCACTACACCTAAGTACAAAGACCCGGGGTCCCCTACCATTGCTTGCACAATAGGTAAATACCGTGTTGAGAAAGCGTTGCTTGACTTAGGAGCCAGTGTGAACTTATTGCCATACCATGTGTACCTTAAGCTAGGACTTGGTGAGATGAAACCTACCTAGATGACTCATCAGTTAGCTGATAGGTCCGTTAAAATTCCTCGTGGTGTGATCGAGGATGTTCTTATAGAGGTCGACAAGTTTATTTATCCAGTGGATTTTGTTATCCTAGATACCCAACCTGTCCCTGACCCAGAGAACCAGATACCGGTAATTTTAGGTTGCCCGTTTTTAGCTACATCCAATGCGATCATTAACTGTCGAACTGGTATTATGAATTTGTCTTTTGGTAATATGACTATTGAGATGAACGTCTTTAATATTAGTAAGCTACCCGCTGAACTAGATGACTCGAGCATAGAAGAGGTGAACATGATAGGAACATTAGTCGAGGAGTCATTACCAAACACTTTGATTGAAGATCCATTAGAGAAATGCCTAGCTCACTTTGGGATTGATTTTGATGATGATGATGTGATTAATGAAGTGAATGCTTTGTTAGATTCAACCCCTTTGATAGACACTAGTAATGGATGGAAACCAAAGTTCGAACCTCTACCCATTTTCGAGTATACCCCAGTTCCTTCGTTAGAAAAGCCTCCTAAATTGGACATTAAACCATTACCTAATACATTGAAGTATGTGTTTTTAGGCCCATCTGAAACTTTACCTGTGATTATAGCATCCGACTTGGATAGTGATCATGAAAGTAGGCTAGTAACCGTCCTTCAGAATAACAAGGAAGCTTTAGGGTGGATCATAGCAGACATTAAGAGTATAAGTCCTACTGTTTGTATGCATCATATTTATTTAGAGGAAGATACCAAACCTTCTAGGGAGATGCAACGAAGACTGAACCCTAATATGAAAGAAGTAGTTCGAACCGAGGTTCTGAAGTTCTTATATGAAGGCATTATCTACCCCATTTCGGATAGTAAGTGGGTAATCCTTGTTCAGGTTGTTCCCAAGAAATCCGGTATTACTGTAGTCCAGAATGATAACAATGAGTTAATCCCAACCCGAATGACCACGGGTTGGCGTGTCTGTATTGACTATAGAAAATTGAACAAGGTCACTAGGAAGGACCACTTTCCCCTTCCCTTCATCGACCAAATGCTAGAAAGATTAGCTGTCCGTAGCCATTTTTTCTTTTTAGATGGATTCTGCGGCTATAATCAGGTTCATATTGCCCTAGAAGACCAAGAAAAAACCACTTTTACCTGTCCCTTTGATACTTTCGCGTATAGACGCATGCCTTTCGGGCTATGTAATTCCCCTGCGACCTTTCAGAGTTGTATGTTGAGCATATTTTCTGACATGGTAGAACGGTTCTTAGAGGTCTTTATGGATGATTTTGCAGTGTTTGGTTCATCTTTCGATGAGTGCTTGCATCATTTGTCATTAGTTTTGACTAGGTATAAGGAAAATAATTTAGTGCTTAATTGGGAGAAATGTCATTTCATGGTTCGTTCAGGAATAGTTCTAGGGCATATCGTATCTTCGAAGGGTATAGAGGTAGATAAAGCCAAAGTTGACCTTATAAAAACTTTACCGGTCCCAAAAATCGTAAAAGATATTAGGTCGTTCTTAGGGCATGCAGGTTTTTATCGTCGATTCATTAAGGATTTTAGCTTAATTTCTAGACCTCTTTGCAATTTGCTTGCAAAAGATGCTAAGTTTGTCTTTGATGATGCTTGTTTAGAGGCTTTTGAGAAGCTTAAGTCTTTACTCACTACCTCCCCCATAGTCCAGGCACCCAACTGGAACCTACCCTTTGAGATCATGTGCGATGTTTCAGATTATGCTATTGGTGTTGTGCTAGGTCAGCGAGAAAACAAATTACTTCATGTGATTTACTATGCTAGCAAAACTATGAATGAGGCCCAGATGAACTATACCACTACCGAGAAGGAACTGTTGGGCATTGTGTTTGCCTTAGACAAGTTTAGATCCTACCTCTTAGGTTCTAAGATCGTAATCTATACTGATCATGCTGCTTTGAAATACCTTTTGTCTAAGAAGGATACCAAACCTAGATTGATTAGGTGGATCCTTTTATTACAAGAATTTTGTCCAGACATTAGAGACAAAAAGGGTGCAGAAAATGTAGTAGCACACCACTTTTCTAGGCTAATTATTAGTTCCCCTGATGATTCCCTTCATATAAGGGACAACTTTCCTGATGAACAATTTTTCTCTGTTTCCCAATCACCTTGGTATGCGAATATAGTGAACTATCTTGTTACTGGTCGAATGCCCCAACATTGGGGTAAACAAGATCGTTCGAGGTTTTTAACCGAGGTCAAGCACTTCTTTTGGGATGATCCTTATTTGTTTAAGTATTGTCCAGACCAAATTATTAGGAGATGTATACCTGAGAGTGACCAGTCCAGTATTATTTCCTTTTGTCATGATCATGCTTGTGGGGGTCACTTTAGTGCTAAGAAGACTGTTGCTAAGATATTGCAGTGTGGATTCTATTGGCCTTCGTTGTTTAAAGACTCCCACAGTTACTGTGTTACTTGTGAACGTTGCCAGAAATTAGGAACCATTTACCGTAGGAACATGATGCCCTTGAACCCGATTTTAATTGTTGAGGTCTTTGATGTGTGGGGTATTGACTTTATGGGTCCCTTTCCTAATTATTTTGGTAACTTATACATCCTTGTCTCCGTAGACTATGTATCTAAGTGGATTGAGGCGGTTGCGTGTAAAACCAATGACCATAGGGTTGTGATTGAGTTCTTGAAAAATAATATACTTACACGTTTTGGTACACCGCGAGCTATAATTAGTGATGGAGGGTCGCACTTTTGTAATGGACCTTTTAATCTTTTGATGAAGAAATATGGTATTACACATAAGGTAGCCACCCCGTATCATCCACAGACTAGTGGTCAGGTAGAGGTTTCCAATAGGGAGATAAAACGTATATTAGAGAAAACAGTTAATCCTAATCGGAAAGACTGGTAATCTAGGCTTACTGGTGCCTTATGGGCTTACCGTACTGTGTTTAAAACACCCATTGGAATGTCGCCTTATCGGCTTGTTCATGGCAAGGCATGTCATCTACCTGTTAAGTTAGAACATAGAGCTTATTGGGCTGTTAAGCAGCTAAATTTTTCACTTGACAAGGCAGGATCCCATAGGAAACTCCAGCTCAATGAGTTGGATGAAATTCGTATAGATGCTTACGATAGTGCGAAGGCGTATAAGAACAAAATGAAACTTGTGCCTGATAGAAATATTTTACGTAAGTCATTTTCTCCAGGTCAAAAAGTTCTTCTATATGATACCCGCTTGCATCTTTTCCCTGGGAAGTTACGTTCTCGGTGGAAGGGTCCTTTTATTGTTCGCACTGTTTTTCCTCATGGAGCTGTTGAGATCGAGACACCGGATGGTAATAGTTCTTCGAAGGTTAACGGTCAGAGATTGAAACCCTTTTTAGAGCCCTTTCCTACAGGTGATGTTGAGGAGGTCCCTATGGAGGACCCTGTTTACCCTTGATTGACCATCAAGGCGATTGTATGTTGTATATTAGTTTTTGATTTCTCTCTTCACCCAGGTACTATCATTCCAACTTCTCTCTTTATTGATTCCTCATGTTACTTTACTTTTTGGTATTGCTCTTTCATTAGAAACATTGAGGACAATGTTAGATTTAAGTTTGGGGGTGGGGAAGAAACTTTTTGTTAGCTTTTAGTTGCAATAAATAAACTCCAGAGCCTAGAAATTTATGTTTATTAAGGATGGCACTAACCAATCTAAGTAGATGGAATAATTTTGGTTGTAGGAGTTGAGGAACCAATCTGATTAGATGGAAACATCTAAAGAGTCTATTCATAAAAGCACAGAGCTCAGGTGTTAGAAAACATGGTAGTTTCGCCATATCCTCGTGATGGAAACATCGAAAGAATCCTGATCACTTCTTTTATTTTTCTTTTTACCATTGCTAGGGTGAAATAGAGTGATTGAGAAAAAAAAAAAATTGAGATACAAAAAATAAAAAAAAAATTTGAGACCAGACCACTAAACCAAACGGAATAAATACAATAAAGTCGACCATCTATGTGATTGGTACCCTTGTATATGCTAGCTGAGTTGACCTAGAGTTAGGATTATCGACCACTGGTCCCCTTGTATATGCCAGTGTGTTGATATTAGTCCAAGACCAGTATCTCATTCCGTTAAGATAGGTTCACCCTAGCCAACATCATCCATGTTTTTCTCTTCTTAATCTATGTGATTGGTTGACTCCGGTTTATGATGTCCAGAAACTATCTGAGTAGAGCTCTGTCACTTTATATGAATTTTAGTATGCTTGAGTGCAAACTCGTATACAACAATTGGAATTTCGCATCAGGGTACTTCCTCATGTAGTCAATAAGTATTCCAACCAAGGAGATTCTTTAGTGCCTTCCAAGGTTCTGCGTAGATAGATAGGGTCTGGAGTAAAGGTTTTGTGGGTACACCTCTGGTAAACCCTCCGGAGACGACACTCCGCCACTAGGGCCACCTAGCGGTTTAACGGCTTATTTCACGTGCTAAGTGCAGTCATTTTATTTTCTAGATTAGATTTGCTCGGGACTAGCAAATAATAAGTTTTGGGGTATTTGGTAGACGCATTTATGTGTCTAATTTGTCCTCAATGTTTCATATTGTTAGTACTCGTTTTTTTCCTTATTATGGTGTTTTGTGTGTTAGTAGGAATTTTTTGGAAATAAAGATTGTTGGAAAATTCGGCTCGAAAAGTTGCTCGGAACACCCCCAGAGGACATTTGCTATTCGGACTCCCACTTTGGATAAGGGGTAACCCAATTACTAAGGGGTACCCACTGGTTATTTGGCACCCAGGACATTGGATAAGGGCTAACCACCTTCTTTCACGTGAAGAACAAAAATGGCGGGAAAAAATAAATTTGAAAAGTGCAGAGTTGCTGCTTCGAATTTGGAGGAGCTGTGATGAGATTCAATGGTTGGAATTTCGTGGGAAGGCCTATTTAAGCGTAACAAGAGTGGTATGGTTGATCGTTTCGGTTAGAATTGGTTAGATATTCCGTGAGAATAAAAACAGGGTAACACGTTCAGGAGAGGGATATTCACGAGATTTCTTGTTAGTTTGGAAAGATTTTTTGTGTCTGAAGCGTGTTGAATCAATCCTACAGCGTGTGCACTGTCATGTTTGGAGTGTTCATGCATCATGCCAGCGAGTAAAATTTTAAATCAGGGAAGAAAATATCTAAATATTATTTTTTCTTTACTGCCGAGTAATGGGGAATTATTTTGAGTTATGGAGGATATTTCTTGTGCATGAGAGGGTATATATAGTGCTGAGGAGTTGTAGGAACGAAGAGGGAGAGAATTGAGAGAGTTTAGAACACTACAGAGCTAAAAGAATTTGAGTTGCAGAGAACTGAGGTTGTTGCTGGTGAAGAACACGTGAAGAACATTAGACGCAAAGAAGCAGTCGTATTTTCTACAGTAAATACGACATTTGTTAAGACGGTCTTATAAGCTACAGCGTCAGTGACAGTTCGGAAGTATCGTTTTCTGTAACAGCTGGTTTGTAACTAATATAAGTGTTACAAACCCGATTTTTACCATTTTTCACTCTTTTCATCATTTGTAAACACCCTTTGAGCAATAATAATGAATTTTGAGCGTGTTTCCAACATGATGAGCGGCTAATTCTCCCACAACCAAGGCAATGAGGAAGCTATTTACGCATGAATAATTGGTAACTATTTTATTTTTTCTATTTAATAATTTACAATTCACTCAATCACTGCTTTTGCAGAGTTTTTAATTGTTTGCATAATTTTCTTCATTAGTTGTGATTCAATTAGATAGGTTATGTTTTGTATTAAGATAATCTATGCTTAGGGATACAATTAATTTTTGAGAATTTGCCTGATTGTTTGTGAATTAAGAAACAAAGGACTTAAAAGATAATTAGAGTTTTGGGTTATTTACCATAATTTATTCATGTGTAATAGTGGAATCAGTGTCTTGGTTATTTTCTCATATCTTGAAATCAATTTTTATCTAAGTTTATCTTATTTTAGTTTTATTAAATCTAAAATCCTTTGCTTTCACAAGTCTCATGAACATTTTACTACTACAACATCATTGATAAATACCATCACATATCCAGTTTGTGATCAACCTTTGTGTGGGTCTGAGAGGTACCCAGCATCAGCAAAACCAACCAAAACATTATTTGGGGGTTTCAATGTAAAGAGTTGCAATTACATTAGCAGCTCTCAATTCGTCTTCGTAGGTGAAACAAACCCAAGTCAATGGTTCCCCATATGTATCTAAAGATATTCTTTATACCGTTCCAATGTTGTTGCGCTGGCGCTGAGCTATATATGGCTAACATATTTCCGTTGTGCTGGCGCTGAGCTATATCTGGCTAACATTTTCTCCTCCATTTTGCATCGCCTTATTTTCGTCCATCATCGTTTCCGTATCGGTTGTGTGGATGAGATCTTCATCATAGATGAATCTTTCCTAATTTTTGTTCTTTGTGTTGGGTCTTGGGCGACAGCTCTATTGTCCTGTTGGCTTGCCTCTATGATGGAGAGAAGGCTGTGGTTGTGGTTCTTTTGTTCTAGGGATCTCCTATATCCTATAGCTGGGGTTTCTCCTTCATCTCTTACTCCTCTTCTTTCTGCGACCCTGTTGCTTATTCGTGTAGCAATAACGTGTCCTTCCCTTGAAGCAAATCGTACCATCCTGCTAGTGGGGATTTGTGAACATGATTTGGTTGGTTTTTGTTATGGTATCTCGAAAGAGAGTTTTATTAGTGTGTTCTTGAAACTTTGAGAGATAAAGATCTCTCGAAGAAGACTTTCCAAGTACAGTGAAGAGATGGTGATGTTTTTATCAAATTTTCATGGTGAACAGAAAATGAAAGTGGTGAAGGTAATAAAGAAACTTTGAAGAACGATGAATTTGATCTACTGATCATCATGTAAGGATAAATCCTCCATGTTTGTAGGGTCAAAATTTGATTGCGGAAAATCCCACAACTATAGCCTTGTAATGATAATAACACAAAGTCTAGGTCATATTTTTCAACCTAAACATTGATGATATTATTCACCACTTTGACACTTATATGATCTTTCTAAACCCCTTATAACGAATATATATTTCTCTTCCGGAAGATTCACACTAAGTTTTGTATAAACCAATAGAGAAATATATAGATGCACGCTAAGTTTTAAAATGGAACTTGTATCTTTCTTGATTGATAACTTTCTTAGCTTATCTCTCTCGATTGATTCACGTGATTATATAGGCAATTTTAGGCAATTTTATCAATAAAAGATAATCATGATTCACGTGCACATTTTTTGATGAGATATCAACGTGAAACTGACAGTTGTCTTATTGGTTGTCTTTGAGTTATCTTGTTGGTTGTCTTTCCATACAATTATTGCTTACCTAATAAGTCAACCGTTTGCCAAGATAATAATTGGCAACAGGTCAATTTTGTCGGCATGTTGATGAAAAATCAACCATAGAAATTCCGGAGAGTTATCCCTTCAGTTGTCTTTCCCACGCAATTGACAGCGTCGGCATATGAATGAGCCCAAGAAAAAAGATTTAAGTATAACACTTGTTCAGAACTACTTTTCCTTGTTCATCTTCTTAATTAATAAAAAAACTACTTTTCCTTGTTTTTTAACTGAGTCAAGAAGATGGTAGAGGCTGTGGTTTCATTTGCAGTGGAGAGATTGGGTGTTGCACTTATTGGTGAAACACTGTTCTTACTCAATGTTCGCAATCAAGTTGAAGATTTGCGTGATGAACTAAGAAGAATGCGTTGCTTCTTAAAAGATGCAGATGCAAAGCAACAAGGAGATGAGCGTGTTCGCAATTGGATCCAGGATATTAGGAACGTCGCTTATGATGCCGAAGATGTTGTCGACACCTTCACTCTTAAAATTGATGTCGCCCCAAAATTTGGAGGGATCCGAAATTTTATTACAAGGAAGGCTTTGATGGTCAAGAATCTGAAACATCTCCGAAGGGTTGGGAAGGAGATCCAAGCTATCCAGTCTAGACTCAAAGTTATCTCTGATAGTAGAGTCACATACGGAATAAATGACTTACACGACAAGGAAGCTTCGAGTTCGAAAGCAAATCAAATGGCGCAACAACTGTTAAGAAATAACTATCCACATGTTGAGGATGATTATGTTGTCGGCTTGGAGGAGCATTCAGAGACGTTGCTGACTGAACTGGTGAAAAACGACGAACGGCGCTGCGTAATATCTATTGTCGGTGTTGGTGGTATAGGCAAAACCACTCTAGCAAAGAAAATATACAAACATGATATTGTTATGAGTCGTTTTGATTGTCGTGGTTGGACTTCTATAACTCAACAACTTAACATAAGAGATGCTTTATTAGAAATTATAAACAAGTCTATGCATCCAAACGATGACGAGTTGAGTATTATCAAAGAGCTGAGCGAGGGAGATCTTGTCGAAAAGTTGTACAACCACCTCCAAGATAAGAGATACTTCATAGTCGTGGATGATTTATGGAGTTTCGAAGACTGGAATATGCTAAGTCCCGCCTTTCCAAATGGGAAGATCGGAAGTAAAGTATTGCTAACCACTCGAAACAGAGAGGTTTCCTCACTAGTAGATCCATGGAGCCTTCACCTCGAACCTAAATTTTTAACTGATGAAGAAAGTTGGGAACTACTTTGTGAAAAAGCATTTCCTAAGAATATAAGAGACACTAATTGCTACCCTGCAGGATTAGAGAAGTTAGGAAAGAAGATGGTGCATAAATGTGGTGGCCTGCCGTTGGCTATATGTGTTCTTGGAGGGTTACTAGAAACAAAGAAGTCAGAAATCAAGGAATGGGAATATGTAAATAAAGACATGACCTCAAGTATTAATAAAGGCAAATATGGAGGTGTGACGGGAATATTGGCATTAAGCTACAACGATTTGCCAATTCACTTGAAGCCATGCTTTCTCTATCTAGGTGTGTTCCCGGAAGATTATGCAATTCCAAGAAAGAAACTGATACAGTTGTGGATTTCCGAGGGTTTCATACCACATGAAAAAGAAGATGCACTAATAACAATGGAGGAGGTAGCGAAACACGAATATTTGGCAGAGTTGATTCAAAGGTGTATGATTCAAGTAGACAAAGATGTTACTCCAGGCCAGGGAAAAACATGCCGGATACATGACCTCATGCGAGATCTTTGTATGTCAAAAGCGAAGGAGATGAACTTCCTCGATGTTTGCGATCACCACATTGATGACATAACATCCGTCGCTACCGCTAAAAGAATGAGGAGGTATGCTATCCATCTTAAAGAACAGACGACGAGGTACGGAGACTTTTATTTTAATAATTCAGCTTGCACGCTACGTAGTCTTCTCGTCAACATCCCATTGGGTAATCCTCTAGTGCCGTTTAAGTACCAAAACCTCACACTGCTTCGAGTCTTAGATCTTGAAAACGTAACAAAATTCAACACAGATATAACAAGAAAAGTTTCCAAATTAATTCACTTGCGGTATTTAGCATTAGGAGGTGATAAAGATACCACAATTTCGTCATCCATAGGAAATCTGCGAAGTTTACAAACCTTAAAGTTAGTTTTCTTTCAAGGGGTCTTATCCGAGAGTATAGCGAAATTAGTACAATTAAGACACTTAGAGATATCATTTGGTAAACTCACTAAAAGTTTTCAAATTGAGAATTTGATAAACCTCCATACTATCAAAAGAATCAAAGCTGGGAAATGGATAAGAAATGGATGTTTGGGGAAGCTGTCAAAACTCCGAAATCTTAGTGTGCGGGGCATCTCAAGGATGCAAGCTGATGTTCTCATACATGAGATTGTTAGCAAGAATAATTCAGCATTATCATCATTGTCATCGTCAGGTGACCTATATCAGAACCCCATAAGAGTTTTAAGTATTCGTAGTGACGAAAATCTTAACAACAAGTTATTCGATTCACTCTCTTGTTGCAATAATCTTCGCCAACTCCAGTTGAATGGTGAACTAGATGTTCTTAACCTCGATAAATACCCATTGAATCTTAGCAGGTCAGAACTGTATTTCAGCATGCTGAAGAAAGACCCGATGGAAACTCTTCAATATCTCCCAAACCTAACGTTTCTAAAGATGAATGCGGCATATACAGGGGAGGAAATGTTATGCTCTATGAAAGGATTTCCTCGAATCCAATTTTTAAGCATGCGCGCACATAAGCAACTAAAGAAATGGACTGTTGAGGAAGGTGCGATGCCACATCTGAAAGAGTTGCATTTGAGTATCTTATGGGAACTGAGTATGCTTCCCGAAGGGTTGAGGTTCATTACTACATTAAAAGAATTGAGAATTGGCTTCATGCCGATTATCAAAGGCAGGGTGTTAAAAGAAGTAGGAGAAGATTGGTATAAAGTCGAACATATACCCTCACTCATAGTTACCGACTCTTATTTTTGTTAGTTCTATTCTAGAACGCTAGAAGTATGTAAATAGTTCGTATATATCAATCCAATGTGTAAGTATATGTTCTCGATCTTTAGATTTTAACTTTGAATGCATCCTTTTAAATTGTTTTTATCCAAGTACCGAAACATGTTATCGATGCCCAAAATGTTGTTGCATTTCTCATCCCCCAAAGTAAAGAAACATAAGTAGGATGGTTACTGCTGGTGCGGTAATTGATTTTTACCTCAAAAACGAATTTTATGATATTAAATTGTTGATCAAATTGATGCTTTAAGTTAGCTAGAGTTTCGCACACGTGATTATGTGAAGAAGATTGCCTACCTTTTTGGATTGTAAATCCATGTTTTTATATGTTTCCGTTTAGGAGTTAACCCTAATTTCAAGATAAACATAACAAAACTAGTGACAAAACCCCTAGGTGAACAAACTAGTGATAAGAAAAAATCAGTCATATTATTTTTAACAAATAAAAACCATTTGATTAAAAAGTGACACAAAAACCCCATATCAAATAATAATGGGTAAATTTAGTTTTTATTATTTTTAAAAAATCCGAACATACCCTTTTTATCTTCATTTCTTCTTCTTCTTCTTCTTCTTCTCTCTTTTCTTTTTTCTTCTTCTTCCGCCTCCTTCTCCCCACCACCATCACCACTAGCAGCAACAAATAGCTCCGCGAAAACCAGCAGCAACACCTCCGTTACCACCATCAGCAACACCTCTATCTCCTCCGTCTCCTCCACGAATAGCTACATCTTTTTTTCTTCTATTTTTATGTTCAGATCTATCGCTTCCTCTTCTTTCCTCACCACCACCAAATCGACGACCATTTCCTGGTCCTCCACTAACACCTTCTCCTCCCTTCCCTCAAACAGAGACCACCATCACCTCCTCGTTAACTTCTTTAGGGTTTATTTATTCCTCCATAAACACCATCTCACTGTAGAACTTAGGGTTCCAAATCACTTGAAATACAAGAAGAAAAAGAGGAACTAGATGTCACTAAAATAACAACAAATCAACAAATTGTTTAATTATTTTTTGGCGAATTGGGAATCTGATGCTCATCTCTTCGTCCACTAATTCACTTCTTCAATATTGGTTGTACAACCACAAAGCATGACTTCGATATGGTACTACTTGATTTCACACAAGTTATTGTTGATTTATAATTTTATATGAGTTTCTGTTGAATCTATTTGATTTTTTATTTTGAAATTGAGATAAAATTTTGGTCACCTTTGTTAAATCTGTCATTGGGTTTATATTTTTATGATGGTTTGGACTCGATTTTGGATTTTGGGGGTGGAATTGATTTTATATTCCAATGAATTTTAGATCTGAATTTGAAGTCATGATTGTTTCAGTTTGATTGATTTGTTGTTTTAAATGATAATTTTGGCTCAAGCACTTACAAGAGATGGTTCATGTAATGGTTGTTTGTATAATTAGGTTCTATACTTCTTTTTCTGCCTTAGCTTGTATGGGTGTTAATTATGAAATGTCAATGTTTATCAACCGATGCATATGGGCACTGATTATGATATAAGTCAATGGGATTACACCAGGACCCATTAGTGACACTTCTGTCTTGAGTAAGCTTGATCCTCATGAAATAAAAAGCATCCAATATGGAGCCCCTATGCATCATTTTGTATCAGGAGTGAAGTGGGATATTGCTATGGGTGTTATTTACTTAGCTTTAGATGCAGGTAATCAGTTGCCGGTGTTATGAGATTCAATTTATTTCTCCTCCTTTTGCTATTGTTAGATGTTCTTAAAATATACAAAAGGGAGGGTGATTAAATAAAGTAAAGAGCGACCTATAAAAGATTGTATCTAGAAGAACAGGGAACATTTTAAATCTAACTTAAAATGGTAATCATAATAACAAATCATAAAGTCAGGTGGGCGAAGCTTAAATCTCATTATTTTTTAGTTTTTAGGAAGAATCTAGGTAGATTACCTACCTTTGATATGGTCTTTATATTGGTCTACTGTTAAAAAGTTGTAACTCAGTTTGCTTTGTCTTTGTTTCCGCTCTATATTGTTAGTGAACCTCCTACTGGGTGGTCTATATAGAATTTGCCACTTCTCTTTTTATATTCTTCATAAAATAGTGACGTTGAAGTTATTTATTGTTAGTGGGAGTTCTTGATAATCAGTTAATCACCATGTCCTACCATTAACTAAAACATGTGGGTTCATTTTTGGCCAACTGATTTTTCAGTTTTAATAGTTTTTGCAGATGTAAATCATGTATTGACATATATATTCAAACTTATCTACAGTCAGTCAACTGTGAACTTTAGTTTGTGCAATTTGGTTAACTCTTCGAAAATTTACACTTTACAGGTAAGATGAAAGCTACTGTTGAGAAGCAATCTGGAAGCCAAGAGCATGCAGAAAGCACTGCTTCTCCATCATCTAGACAAAGTATGTTAGTAGGCTTGCAATTAGTACTGAAAATGGTTGTTTTGCCACAAAAGTTGATGCTCATAAATATGTTTTGTGTGATAGTATTGTGCCTGGAATGATTTGAAAGTGTTGAATACATTATATTTCTTTCTGGGTATGGAATTACAGGAATTAAATGAGTAATTTTTTTTTATGATCTTATAAATCCTGGTCCTATGGGGAAATTCATAGAAATCTCTAGTAATTACTCCGAGTTACTGTTAGCCGCACTTTGCGATTCTTATTCACTGACCTCTCATAAAAAATTCGCTCATGTTCATGTTGTGATACCTGCAAAACATTCATTCATATTGTTTGCATTGACTTTAGCGTGTCAAGCTATCCCTTTATATAATGTATTGTTGATGTCTTCCATAACCTTGGACGCTGTTATTTCTATCCATTTTTCCATGGTGTCTGGACTTCCTTTTCTCCTACTGAAATGATGGATAATGGGGATGTACATAAAAAATTCGTTCTTTAGATCTCGGGGAGTTACCTCCTTGGCAGCTCAATGTTACCCTTTCGATGGGGAGAAGAAGTATATCAAAATCCCGTACTCGGAGGGTGCCCATGTAGTTGGTTTCCCACTTGGTTTGGATGTTCCTAAAGTAAGAACTTCTTGCATTGCATTTTTAGGCTTTACCACTTGTAATGTAATTTGTAAGCAACTTTGTTTCATCTATTTTTGGTGAATACATTATATTGCTGGCGGACTGTGGTGATGGTGGTGGACAGTTGTGGATGTAATTTGATGGCGGTGGAAGGTTGTGGTTCTGGTGGTGGTGCTGGATGGTGGAGTTGGCTGGTAGTGGTGGTGCAATGACGCATTGAGGTGGACTGTGGTGATGGTGGCGGCGCGGTGGTGGTGGTAGTTGGTCACGGTGGTTGGCGGTGGTGTTGGTCGCGGTGGTTATTGGTGAAATGACAATATGTGGAAAAATGATGAAACCAATTTCGGTTTCATCTATTTTTGGTGAAACCAATTTTGGTTCCATCATTTTTTCAGTTTGGTTTCATCATTTTTCACGAGAAATTGTTTGCACGAGAAATTTTGGTTCCATCATTTTTTCAGTTTCGTTGCATCATTTTTTTCTCATTTATTAATTGTTATTTCTCTCTACGTAGTATGAAATGGGGTTTTCATTTTGGAATGATTTAATTTGCGTGATTAGTATTAATGTGTAACTAACTTGCAGGCTGATTGTTTACTTGCGAGGTGCTGGTGGCTTCTAAAAATCATCACCAGGAGCTCAAGTAATGTGAAGGAAGACCCGACGATTTCAGGGTCCGTAGAGATAGAAAAAAAGGAGGAATATGAAGGATATTTTACTTTAGATTGTGATTATCTTGCACAGTTAAAAGAAAAATACTGTATTCAGTGTCTGGATAGCCTAGGAGAATATGTAGAGGTTCTTGGGCCTGTTTTCCATGAGAATGGTGTAGATGTCTGCCTAGCGCTGCTACAGAGGAGTTCTAAGAGTAAAGAGGTTTCAATGGCTTCTCAATAACCATGTCACCCATGTTCAAATCCAAACACGAAGAAATGATAGCTTTATCGTTCGTTGCATGGCCGAGGTATGTAATTCATGTTTACGTACACACTACTCATTTTAATTCACTAACTAAACATTTTATATTAGTTATTGCTCAATCATATAGATTCTAATCTATCCAATTTTCTTTACTGTTAATATAGGAGAAACAGCCACAGCAACCATCATCAACTCCCATGACAACCAGTCGTAGTACTACTCCACCACCTGCAACACAAGCTCCGATCGCAACTCCTACTTTTCCACCACCACAGGCTGCACCTAAGGTTTGTTGCGCCGGTCATGTTAATTACCCCTTAATTTGATGATTAATTACTACTGGTGTGCAGTAACTAATGAAAAAGTTTCATTTGGTGGTATACAGAAGATGAGCATGAAATTCACAGAGAGAATTAACAGCAGGCTTTCCATGATAGGCTTTGTTGTTGCCATGGGTGTCGATCTTGCTAGAGGTACTGATGTTGCCGCGCAATATGATTTATGTGCAGTAGTTGCGCATCGTAAATTTGCTCAAACTTTTGTTGATTGTGGTGGTATTCAGAAACTCCTTGCAGTGCCAAGAGTTGGTCATACGTTCTTTGGTATTTATTCGTGCTTATTTACTATTGGATCTCAGGTAAAAGGAGCAAGGGATTCTAGATGATTCTATTTTCTCTCGTCTTCAGGCATACTATTTGAACTTATCTCAGTGCTCTTAAGTTGTTAGAATATTCTTGCAGGGCATTATGGAAAGTGTTTGTGCTCTGCCATCCGATGTTGTGTACTATGTAGTCGAGTTAGCTCTTCAGCTTCTTGAGTGCAACCAGGATTTGGCAAGAAAAAATGCTACTTTGTTTTTTTGCAGCAGCTTTTATTTTCAGAGCAATCGTGGAATCATTTGATTCACAAGAGGGTTTGAAGAAGCTACTGAACCTTTTCCAAGTTGAGGGATCAGTGAGATCTGGAACCTTTTATTTTCTCTGATCGTTCTATTTCCGGGAGGAATGCATCTACTGTTGCAGAACGAGGTGGTCCCTTAACTGCTGAACGAGGTTCTTCGGTCTCAAACAGTAATTTACAAACGGTTGTTCCTAATATGAATTTAGGGGTAGTTGGAGATCGTAGAATATCTTTAGAGCCTGGGGAAGGTTCTCTTGGTCTTGCCACACAGTTGGAACAAGGATACTGGCAAGCTAGAGACGCTGTCCGTGCAATGGGATAAAAGTTCTTTTATACCTTCTCCATCCACGGGTTCTTACACCTCCCCACCGGCCAGATTATGGGTGTTCGGTTTGCAAAAATCTGGTAAACTAAATTACTAGATATTCATACCCCTTCCAAATACTTTTGTTACAGTAATGAACTTCCAAATATTTTTGTGCAATGGAAATGTTCTAGCAAGAGTGTTATGTCATGCACATGATTTTGATGCTATTCTATTTGTGTGGTATTTTTACAGAAGTGAAATCTCCGGATTGTGTATGATGCCATCGGTACTCTAGCAGATGTTGTTGGGGAAGAGCTAAATCAGGTACTCTCTTTGTGTAGTACACCAGAAAGTTGTTTAAGTTTGTTTGTTCTCATATTTGGTATAGCTGGATAGTCATCAACTACTTATCTATCAAATTTATGTTGGTTCTGTGCTTGAGGTGCTGAGAGATGTTGTTGGAATTACAAGAGAAGTTTCAATGTGTTGCGGATTTTTTTTGAGCTAAGCTACAATACGTAGAAAAATGATGAAACCTAATTAGGTTTCATCTGGTTTTGGTGAAACCAATTTTGGTTTCATCATTTTTTTCTATTTGGTTTCATCATTTTGTTCTTATTTTTCCTAGATTTTTTTGGTTTGGTTTCATCATTGAAGCTGTGTCGGTGAAATGACAATATGTGGAAAAATGATGAAACCTAATTAGGTTTCATCTAGTTTTGGTGAAACCAATTTTGGTTGCATCAATATTTTTGGTGGAACCAATTTTGGTTCCATCATTTTTCAGTTTGGTTACATCATTTTTCACGAGAAATTTTGGTTCCATCATTTTTTCAATTTGGTTTCATCATTTTTTATCATTTTCAGTTTGGTTGCATCATTTTTTCTCATTTTGTTGAACATTGATCAATCAAATTAATTTTTTGTGGTGGCGGCGGCTGGTTGGTGGTGGTGGTCGGTGATAATGATGGTGTTTCTCGGTGATGGTGGTGGTCGTCTGTGGTTGTGGTCGTTGGCTGCGGTGGTGGCGGTTGGTGACGGCGGCGGTGGCGGTGGTGGCGGTTGGTGACGGCGGCGGCTGGCGGTGGTCGGCTGCAGTGGCGGAGGTGGTAGTGGTGGTGGTCGGTGGCGGTGCAGTGGCGGAGGCGGTGCTGGTGCAGTGGCGGTGGTGGCGGCGGTGGTGCAGTGGCGGCGGAGGTGCAGTTGCGGCGGAGGTGCAGTTGCGGCGGTAGTGGAGGTGTGGTGGTTCCTTGGCGGCGGTGGTGAACTGGCGGCGGCGGTGGAGCAGGGTTGCGGTGGTGCAGTGGCGGCGGTGTTGCAGGTGCGGCAGTGGTGCAGTGTAGACGATGGTGCAGGGGCGGCGGCGGTGGTGCAGGGGCGGCGGTGGTGCATGGGTGGTGGTGGTGCAGTGGCGCCGGGGGTGGTGGTGAAGTGGCGGTGGCGGTGTGGTGGTGCCGTGGAGATGGCGGTGTGGTGGTGCCATGGCGGCGGCGGCGGCGGTGCATTGGAGGCGGCGGTGCAGTGGCGCCGGCGGTGCAATGACGATGGTGCTGCCATGCTGTGTTGTTGTTGGTGGTGTGAAAATAATAAAAATTAAAGGTGGGGTTGATTTTTATTTTTGTTGGGGTGAATTAAACTAGAAGGGTAATATAGACAGTTTATGTTAAATGGGGTTTTCGTGAACAATTTGTTTTGTTGGGGTTTTTGTACATGGATAGTGACACCTTTGGGGTTATAACCCGCGCGCCGTAAGCCCACAAGGTGGAATATAATGCCCAATTCAAGCAGTGGGGCAGAAAACATCCTTGAGCATAAACGCAGGGGGTGGAGAAATCCTTGCTCGGCTCAATTCATCTCGGTACGGATTGGGTTAAATATCCAATAGTACAATGCGTCGGGGTGGACAAATCTTGTCGCCGGCAATGTCTGTTATTACTGACGTCATGTTGATGCAGTATACAGAATATGATGACGACGCTAAATATCAACGGAATATGGTGACCAGTGGCGGAACCAAAAATGGTGGGAATCCCTGGCTTGACCATTTTATACCCATGGCTAGGCTGGCTTAAGCCTAAAATTAGCATACTAAAATTTGGACCAATACAAATAAGTTGTTAAGAAAAAGGCTTTTGTGGGATTTGGGGGTGGCTTAAGCCATCCCAATCTAGGTTGTAGTTCCGCCCTTGATGGTGACATCGTTAAAGCGGCGAAAAAATATGCTGACAACGTTATAATGGTAACGGGATATGCTGATGGCGTCATAACGGTAACGGTATGTGGTGTCAATGTCATAACATTAACGGAATATGCTCGGGCTTTAATGGAATATGATGTTGACGTTAAAAAGTTAACAGAATATACTTTCGCCGTAACGGAATATGTTGACGCATGTCACACCTTCAAATGCTTCAAGCAATTTTTCGCAAAGGTATAACCCGGCAATACAATGGTTCAGTGATCTCTTATCACCCACTTGTATTTCAGCCTTATAAGATTACACCAATGCAATCAGCCAACTCTACCAAGAGTATGCAATGGAAGTCTTACTCATATTTTCTCTACCAAGCAATGTAGCCCATACTACAAAGACGTTTCTGCCATGTTTATGCTTCACAGAATTTGGGGGAGTATAATCAAATCAACAGTAAACCAAAGCCAAACGCATAAGCCAACAAACTCACTTTTATTAGCTTAAGGGGAAGATACAAAAACGTCCAACCAATGGAATTTACAAGCAATCTACTGCAAATGTGGTTCCTCAACACTCGAACTATTGAACAACTCGTTTACAAGGGTTCTCTGGCTATTTATAATGCCAAGGACCAGGGAAAATTCGTTTGCAACTCTATTGCACGCCCCATGAACAACCATCTGTCCATGGGCAGTTCCCTAACCGCCGTTTCCACTTTTTAACTGCTAGCTTTGGTGCTGGCTTACACAATGGCTCCACACTTGTCTTCAACGGTTAGGATATGCCAAACTCGGTTATTAATCACTTTATAACCATCTCTAACTTGCTCTTCTACTTTGGCATGCGTGTGATGCACAAATTCTTCGCATCTAGCACTTGCACTCAAGTCCCGCAATATCGCAACATGCAACTCTGCTTGCACTTCTGCCAAATGTTGTTATTATGGCTTGAGTTGTGTTATTATAGCTTGCATTGCGTTATTATGGCTTGTGTTACACTATTATAGCTTTCATTGTGCACTTAGCTTATTTGGATTCCAACATCCAAATATTATTCCAACTAAGTCTTTCCTTGCTTAGTTCAATATCCATGCTTCATATGCATCACTTGCATCTTCTTTGGCGAACAACTCTCACTAATGGCGTGTATGGACTCACCATTGATGCATATGCACATTCCAAGCCTTGGCCAAATCTTAGGACCATGACTTTGCATCTCATCCTTTATTCCTTCCTTGGGCTGGGCTAACTTTGAATAAGGATATGCAACACTATCGCATAATGTTGTCAATTCCATGTAACCTTTCTTGTCTCATCCATATTGGCGCTACATCGTCGGACATGCAGCTTTATCTGCTAGGTTACCAAATCTGTGATGCGCCATGATTATGCTTCATTATGCGGACCGGTCATAGACCTCCCCCACCCAATCTGTTCAACGTCCTCATTGAACGCCATATCAGTTCAGTCTCTGCTGAACTTTCCTTGGCCTTATACACATCTGAGCCATTCTCAGAATCAGCAACTACGTTTGTCATTTAACCTTTCCAAATCTTTTCTACCTAGTACTTTACGCCACCATTTAGTTTGTTTTCCTTGCCATTGAGCCTGTAAATTCCAGCTTCATTGTCGCATTGTCGACTATGCTTCAATCTCTACTTCATTCACATCTCAACACCCAACTGCTATTTTAATTTGTTGCTACGCCTCTTGCATCAACACACAAATTTTCTTTCAAGCAATTCCGTGCCTAAGTGTACACTTTAAACAACCAACATATCAACCTGATATGCATAACTTAGCTTACTTTCCTTCAATTCCGACTGACATTGCACTCTTGCAATTCAACGGGACTTACTGTATACTAAGTGTTATTCAATCATGTTGCAACACCCTCTATGCAAACTCGACTTAAATGCATGACATTAGCCATGACTTAGGATACTAGGGGCATTCCATCGTCGCTTTAAAGCAGTTATCCTATTCACGCACCTTTGAAACTAACAAGGCCTCACTTGTTCTTTCAAAATGCTACGCTTTAATGTAGCGGAAAAACTGCATCATGTTCTTCCTAACTATGAGTTACTCTTAACTCATATACTTTATGGACTTACATCTTCATTCTTGCTGCGTTATTCCATGTTATATATCGCTGTCAAATACTATCGCACTTCCACATAAATCTCCCAACAACAAACTCGCCTATTCCACCAACTTCACTTCTTGCTTGGTTTTGCTTTCAGCGTTTCTTATTGTATACTTTGGCTAAGTATATTTTTAGTGATTCCCCAACGAACTAGCTTTACATTAAGCAAAAAGAGACAAGGTTTTTGCTTAAACACCACCTTCGTTCATTAAGCTAGCCTTACATAAAAAACTTAGGGACTCCTTCAAATTTATACCACTGGCCAACACTCGGCCTTACTGAAAGAAAATTTCTTTACCAAAGGAAATACACCAACTAAAGTGTGTTGTCTTTTAAGACCATAAGATCAGCAACACCCAACTTAACTTGAAAATAGAAACAACTAACATATAATGTTAGAGAATAGATCGGTTGAACCCACTAGCGTTGGTATGTCAAGTTAGTTGTCAATTTTAGTTTCCAAAATGCATTCTTGATTTATCATACTAAAGATAGTTTCGGACTAGATTAGGTCTAAGAAGTTGAATCGAAGCTATCCTTAAATGATGAAGATTGAAGATTGAAGACTACAAGAAGACATCAACAAGTACTTCATGAACAAAGGTATGTGATTGATTTCATTTGGATTCTTGTTCAATTCTACCTTTCTAATCTATCGAGATAAATGCTCACTCTATGGAACATTTCCAATGACGGTAAATGTACATTTATGTATATATACTTGAGGTTATTTGATTCATGACCTTGGTGACAATAAAATTTATCCCTATAAATGATCTCATGTTATAGTGAATGAGCTTGTGAATTCAACGAGCCAAGAATCACTCAATTCCGTGTTATAACGATGAAGTTATGAGTGATTTAAGTTCATTAGTAGGAAACGTTTCATGGGCCTTTGAGTCCGCGAACTTGGGCCCAATACGTGACTACAAGGGATTTTTGGTCATGTTGGTGATGTTTCTTTATCTAGGCAAGTTAGCTATTGGTCCAAACACTTTTGATTACAATATTAAAGTGTTTATGATTCCTGCCTAAGTTAAAATGTGATTTATTCACATAAATTTAATTTTTGCTAAATAAGTTATTTATTTAATTATTTTGGCAAGAGTTTTAACTTGGGAAAGACTCCTATTTTAAGTAGAGTCTTGTAAAAGAAAAATAGCTAAATAAGTTATTTGCCAACTTGAATCTAGTCTTCATGATTGATTATACAACTTGTAATCTAGGTTTTTCACCTCTTGTCTATTCTAAGGTTTTCTCTTATGATATAAAACCATTCAAGAGTTGTTGATCATAAACCCTAGGTTTTGATAGATTTCAGTTTTCGATCGTATACCAACACTTGTTAGTCGAAATCGGAGACTAGAAAGAAAAACTTCTATTTAGGCATCTCGTAAAAGTCCTTGAGAAGTTTTAAACAAGATATCTCTAGATTTATCTAGTTGTTCTTGTTGTAAAATTATTAGGGTTTTCTTAACTTGGAAATTGATCTTTGGAATCACACAGGTTCACTTACGAAAATCAGGTTCTCGGACTTCTTGTGAGTACGCATACTAATTGTAAGTTAAAACCCTAATCTACAAGATTTCCAAAACCTTGATTTATATCTAAAGGGAAATCAAACTTGTGTTTTGTGCAAACAAAATATTGAATCATATCAATCGTGTTATTGTATCTTCTAAAGAGATCCTTGGGTTCTGCTAGAAGATTTGTGTGAAGAGTTTCTAAAGAGAATCGGTGTTCTGCTAGGAGTTCTATAAGAATACAGCTGAAGAAGGTATTACATCTAGTCCGACTAGGTAGTAGGAAATTAGTGTAACAGCCTATAATCAGTGTGTGTTTATTCTGGACTAGGTCCCGGGGTTTTTCTGCATTTGTGGTTTCCTCGTTAACAAAATTTCTGGTGTCTGTGTTATTTCTTTTCCGTATTATATTTTATTTATATAATTGAAATAATACAGGTTGTACGTTAATCAATCATAGTTATTAAGTCCAACCTTGTTTGTTGGATAAGACTTGATTGATCTTGAATAATTGTTTTTGTTATTTTCACATAGTTAGGCCAGTCCGGACTAACCCTGTTTCAAGTGCACCATGTTGAAATATTCCTTTAGTGATTGTTGTTTAAAGAGGATTATACACGATAGATATTGAATAGGTTGTGATTATTACAAAAGCTTGTTTCAAGAAACCTTACACTAAAATCAAGTTTACGGACTTGCTTCTGTTTAACTATTGATTGTGTTGAGAAGAAGATAAATCTCTTTAATATTATTTCTCCATTGAGTTTTTATTCTTGAGATTATATTGAAGTTTGCTCCATACAGATTTCCAAACGAAATATTGGGTGTGGTTGTTAGACCCCCGATTTTTCAGATAATATGCCAAAGTCTCCATACTTCAGCAACCTTGCAGGTTCAGGAACTTTCAAACAGCAATACAATGCCCCTGCCTAATACATGCGCTAATTACGGCGAACAAGGGATACTAAGATCCATAGGATATCCAAATTCCATATGAATCTCAGCTAAGCTTTCTTCGAACGAGCGGACTGGTGCAAACTCACTTGCCTTCTATTTCTCACACATCATGTCAACCGGACTAACTTTCCCTACACCTTTCACGAAACAAGGTGCACTAGGACTTTGTATGAAAATCCCGCCAAGGTAAGGCATCATTGTTGCCTCTGATTCTTTGAAAAAGTTGTTACCAAGGATTATCTCAAAATCATTGAGATGCATCACCATTACACTGATCTAGCCACGCCATGCTCCAACTTCAACATTCGTCACAACCATCCCCTTGATTGGCTTAGCTATATCATTCACTGTCTTCATGTAGTGATCAGCTTGATATACTTCCAAAACCAAGTACTCTGCCATTGACAAACTCATCAAAGTGTGAGACGCAACTATATCTGCGATGCCACAGAGACGATGATTATGTATGCCAACTTTCACATAAACCAGGCCAGCGCCCATCAGCCCATGCTATAATGCTGCCGTTTGTGCTACTATATTTCATAGTTGAATATGATTAACATGCTCCACTTGATCAGCTTCTTCTTTGTCACCACTACACTCAGTGACGATTGCGGACAATTTTTCTTTCTTTGGAAAATCACGCGCAAGGTGAGGACCATTGCATAAGAAATAACCACCTTCCTTGTTCCTTGCAGCAAAACTATCATCCCTTTGATAGCTTTTCCCATTGGCATCAGAACTTTTCTTATCCTTGTCCTTGCACTTATGGTTCTTCTTATCCTTTCCCTTCATACTAGCATCAGTTTAGGTATTGACTGAACTATAATCATCAAGGATGTACACTATTTCAATGGTTGAAGGTAGGTCTTTGGCACCCTTCCTTCCCACTTCAGCCTGAGCCCACGGTTGCAAACCATATGTAAAATTAAACAACTTGTATACCTCCGACATGTTGCGAATGTCTAGCATCAGAGACAAGAACTCTTTTACGTATTCCCGTGGTGTACCGGTATGCCTCAGCTTATGCAAGTTCTCTATGGCTATCCAAGCAGCATTGCTTGGTAAGAATTGACTCTTCAATTCTTATTTCATGATATCCCATGTCACGATGCATGGACGACCAGCAGTAAGGTCATCATCAGTTCTAGTTCTCTACCATAACTTTGCATCACCCTCCAGGTACATGCTAACGAGAGTAACCTTTTGTTCTTCCAGGGTTCTGGCGGCCTTTAAGTATTAATCCATGTCCCGCATGAAATTCTCCAATTCCTTCGCATCTCTTGCGCCAGAAAACGCCTTAGGTTCCGGGACTTTAATCTTCGTAAAGTCACTGCCACTACCACCCACAGTAGCTTGAACTGTACCAATTACACCCACCATACGCCTCAAGACACTAATCTCATCAGTTAGTTCTTTCAAGGCTCATGTGAACATGGTCTTAACAACAACGATTTGTGTATATCCCAAAATGACTTCTATAATAAGTCATTTGGGCTTCCATAATAAGCTAGACTAGGCTTCCATAATAAGCCCTCTGGGTTTCCTCAATAAACCCAAGTGTTGGTTTCCTCAATAAACCTCCGAACTTCCTCAATAAGTCTGGTCTGGGCTTTTGGAATCTTCTTTAACTGGATTTTTGGGCTTGATTCACGGACTTATAGTGTAATTTATACACGGTACAAACAATTTGTCATTGGGTGACAACGGTGACGATTATTTATTTTATTTTCTTGTTATTTATTTTAATGGATTTTGAGAAATCCATTTCTATGGTGTGCTAGATTTTTTAACTAGGGGTCATGGAGAAAGCTACTTTGAGCATAGACCATTATGAAATAAATTGGAATTATTTTGGTATTAGGCTATAAAAATGAATCTTGAAGTCTATAATTATGTTTATTGATTTTATTAGAATATGAGTTATTGCACACCGGCTTTGTATGATACATAGCCTAAATTCATAAGTTCATATAGTCTACAATTGTATTTGTTAGTATTTGATAATTCATGCTTAGGTTAATACTTTTGATAGGTCATGCTTAGAAATTTGATGGGCTATAATTAAGAGATGCGAGTTTATGATCGGAAATCATATCAATAATAGGTGTTGCAGTAGAACTAAGATATATATACATAATTGGAATTTGAATTCTTTTTGGTGCAGAATTATAAACAGTAGTGGAATCCATAAACCCTGGTTATTGACTCGCTCTGTTGCATTTTGTAATTTCTTTTTGTTTTTATTCTTTTTGAATTTAATTCTAAGACCCAAAAATATTGTTCTTGGTTAGTTAATTAGAAATATTAATTATTGGTATTTCCACGCTCCATGTGGTTTCGACTCGTTCTTGTCGTTGTCTACATTATAGAGGCCGTGCGATTGCGGTTTATTTATATAGGGTTTACCAAAATCCTATCAACTTGCTTAGTTCAATCTTCATGCTTCATATGCATCACTTGCATCTCCTTTGGCGAGCAACTCCCACCAATGGCGTGTTTGGCCTCACCATTGATGCATATGCACTGTAACGGACCGGATATTTTTTCTCTAGCGAGTTGGAATCCAACCCGTCCATCAGGTCAAAAAACCACGGTACGTCACTCGAAAACTAATAATATATAATTTCATTCTCATTTTCAAATAATAATGAGTTCCTAAGACCATTAATTAACAAAAATAAAGATAAGAAATGAAATGAAATTTTATTTTATTTTTCTGTAGCTTGGACATAGTCACACAAAATTTTCAAGATTTCGGACTGCCAAAATATAAAATACAAATGTCAGAATACTCATACACTCAGGCAAGACAATTTAGTCAAAGTCTAGTATATCAAATAAATCATAAAGACGAGATGTACTAGTATTACAGTCCTTTTAAAAGTTTTAACACAGAATATATTTAAAAAATTAATCAATGTGTAGTTAAGTTCATTAGTATGCATCCGACTTTTGAAAGGGAAATTAAGTAAATTAACAGTATTTAAAAGGTTATACTCGTATACATATGAAAACAAAATTAGATGCATAGAGATTTGGAAGTCAAAGGAAGCTTCCCATACAGTTTTCTTAAATACCAAATTGGATCAGATGCCTTTCAATCTCATAAGCCAAATAAGGTCAACATAACAGTTGAGTAAAACCGTAGTAGGTAGCTAGTACACAGGAGACCTTCAATTCATTTTAAATGACAACAAAAAGGAGTTCTGAAGTATCGTAAACATTCCAAAGTTAAGACCATATAGTCTATATAGGGAAAAAACATGAAAAAGAAAACATAATCCAGTTCCCACATGAAACTACCCAAAAACCTCCCATGATATATATATACAAGGACAACAATATATACCACATTGTGTCCATAGCTCCACGTCGTAAGCTTTCCTAAGCTTACTGCATCTAGCTAGATCCAAACTCTGTGGGAACTGGATTATGTTTTCTTTTTCATGTGTCTTCCCTATATAGACTATGGTCTTAACTATGGAATGTTTACGAGATTTTCGAACTCCTTTTTGCTGTCATTTCAAATGAATTGAAGGTCTCCTTTTTACTATCTACCTACTACGGTTTTACTCAACTATTATGTTGACCTTATTTGGCTTATGAGATTGAAAGGCATCTAATCCAATTTGGTATTTAAGAAAATTGTATGGGAAGCTTCCTTTGACTTCAAATCTCTATGCATCTAATTTTCTTTTCATATGTATACGAGTATAACCTTTTAAATACTATTAATTTACTTAATTTCCTTTTCAAAAGTCTGATGCATACTAATGAACTTAACTACACATTGATTAATTTTTGAAATATATTTTATGTTAAAACTTTTAAAAGGACTTTAATACTAGTACATCTCATCTTTACGATTTATTTGATATACTAGACTTTGACTAACTCCTCTTTCCTGAGTGTATGAGTATTCTGACATTTGAATTTTATATTTTGGCAGTCCAAAATCTTGAGAATTTTGTGTGACTATGTCCAAGCTACAAAAAAATAAAATAAAATTTCATTTCTTATCTTTATTTTTGTTAATTAATGGTCTTAGGAACTCATTAATATTTGAAAATGAGAATGAATTTACATATTTTTATTTAGTTTTCAAGTGACGTACCGTGGTTTTTCGCCATGTTGGACGGGTTGGATTCCAACTTGCTAGAGAAAAAATATCCGGTCCGTTACAGTTTTTATCAGAGCACAATTCTGATTTACTTGGACTGTGAGTTTTGGACTTACCTGGTTTTCGACGTCGTGTATTCGATTTAATGATATAATTAAACTGTCTTGGTTGGTGTTGTTTACTTTTGGTTTTGATCAGTCAAACGGTTTACAAATTTTATTGTGAGACTATTTGTTTTATCGATTTTCCGTTGCCTTGGGGTTGGGATTGAAAATTTCAAAGCCATGATATATGTATATAGCTTGATGCGAGTCATTCACTCTTAATTAACTAAGTCTTGTTAATTAAAGGGTATGATCCTAGTGAGTTTTCTTGTCTTTTAAGATGTAATGAAGTGCAACTTCGGAAACTACATCAGCTAGAAAGGCGAAAGGTTTAGTAACAAAGTGCGTCGCAACGAACTTGGAGATAGGAACATTGCGTGATTCAGTTGTGGAGTTGGAATCGCGTTTGTATCGTCTAAGTTTCGCAAGTAGGGGATTTCTTCCTTTTCATTTATAAATCTCTATACATGATCACGAATCATGTTTAATCAAGCTTTATTTAAGGTTGGTGATTTTCTTTACTTAGGAATCAAATGGATATCTAAACTTTGTTAGTCCTGAACATAGTCATCCGTGTGTTTTTCGAAATTAACTTTAGAACAAAATTTTCATTTGTGCTTAATTTTAAGTTGAAGATTGCTTAAACATCCTTCAATTTTTACAAAACTGAATTAGATTCGCTTTTGATCTTAATTGTTTAATATTATGTTTTTCCACATGACTCGGGATATTTTTACTTCCATTTTCATGAAGGAAATGTTTTAGTTTATTGTTTATAAATGCGATATTTACATTTATGTCTCTAAAGGTACTCTTCCTTTCATCCCAACATTTTATATATTCCTCTATACTGGATTTGTTAAGCATTTGGTTGGATATTTTTGTATCTGAATCCTCTCGAAAAGTAAGAGTGAACTTGTATTAACTGGATGTTGTAAATTTTCCTTAGATTTTGTCATTCACTATGGGTTTACATCATTCTAAGAAAAACTAAATTCCAATTTACTCTAGTGGAAAATGGGTTTTTAACCACTTCCTGGGCTTCACAAAAACTACTTCCGCTGGGCTGTAGTTACTTCTAGTGCTGTGACTAACAGTTGTTTTATCGAAAAAATAAATAAAAAACTTAAACTTGTTTCTATCACAGTTATTTTATATAAGGATATTTTTGTAAACAAATAGGAATTCAATAACAACTGTGAGGGTTAGAGTTTTCTACGGAAAGAGAAAAAGAAACAAATCAACATTATCCCTTTATCCCATCCGCATCTAGCCTCTTCCTTCACTTCTCTTTCTAACTCGTTCTCTATTTCTCTCATATTTTTTTTGGGCAATTTACAAATCTAGGCCTGTTTTATTTATAGTTTACAAAACTAAGCCTATTTTTTTATTTCTTACAAAACTAAGCCTTACTTGACCAAAAACTATGGATGGAAAGTTAGCATCGTTAAGTTGAAGTAAAATTACAGAATAATCCCTTGAATCTCTAATTTAACCTGGCGTTTTTAGGGGGCCAGGAAAAAGGATTTAGGGGCCAACATGTTATACACAGCCAAAGGTTTTGGTTAAGGGGCAAAAGAAATTTCATTGAAGTTACCTAAATGCCCTTGTAGTAAAAATAAATTTATAACCCAAATCAAAACTGTTTCTCCCATTTTTTATTTCAACTCTTCTTCTTCCCTTCTCCCTCCTGCCTCCCGATTGTGGAGAAATAATTTTTTTTCCTCGTTCTTCCATTAATCGCATCGCCGTCGCGAATCATAAAATAAAAACCTCGTCGATTCGTTTATAAAACAATGGATACTGGTAATGCATCCCACAAACCTAAAACAAAAAACGTTCCTCGCGGTTTTGTTCCAAATATAGGAATTTTAGCAAGCAACAAAGAGATTGTTGGTGAAAATGACGAAGAACGCGAAGAATGCGACGAAGACGAATCCGCGGAAGTAGTTGGCGGTGGAGATTCTGATAGTCTAACACTCCGGCAACTTCAAATGGCCCCAATTAGGTAAGACTATATCAATTTTAGGGTTTATTTCGCTTTAATTCGACGAATTGAAAAAAAAAAAATCTAGGGTTTTTCTGCAATTTCTCAGATTGGTAGTTAAACTGTAAATTTACTTAGAATGTAGTCGTGTTCTTCATTTCTCAAGAACATCGACAGCATTCGGAAGTTTTAATTGTTGATTTTCTCCCGAATATGTATGGACATATGTTCCTGTATACCAAAATGGAAATAATCGGTAGTTAATGAATATTTTTTCTTCCGAATATGTTTAAGTAGATACACAATAATCGGTAGGACATTTACTACCGAATATGTCAATTTGATGAAAAATCCAATTTTGGGGCCTAGTAATATTCGGAAGGTAAGATAATGTTTTATACCTCCGATTTTAAAGGATGAAAAATTTAGAGTTTCTGAACTCCAATTGATTCATATTCGGTTTGAAATTAATTTTACTTTCTTAGAGGTTGTTGTATAATCGGGAACACACGTTGTATTTTTACTTCCGAATGTTTACATTCGGTTTGTATTGGTGTACTTTGACATCCGATTGTTTGGTTTGTAAACATTGATTATTTTGTTGTTGTTTAGACAAAGTCGAGCTAAGCAAGCCACGAAAACAGGCGAGTTAGGGCCTCGTATAGAAGGGTGTAAGAAAGTGACAGCTAGTGCTAGGAAATCAAGGTGTGCCATAGCTAATTAAAGTGCTCAACAAAGTGTAGAACCACAAGGCAGTCCACAAGGTGTGCAAGCAAGTGCTCAACCAGGTCCACAGGGCAGTGAACAAGGCAGTGAACAAGGTGTGCAAGCAAGTTCTCAACAACCCACTCAAGAAGGTGTAGAACCAACTGGTCCACAGGCGAGTGAACCCGTGATCAACAAGGTGTAGAACCAAGTGCTCCACAACTTACCTCCCACCCTGAAATTGAACCAATTGATCCAGTGCCAAGAGTTCAAGAAGAAGGACAACCAAGTGGTAACCAAAAAGCTAAAAAAGCTAATAAAGGAGTAGAAGGTGGAAAGAAGGACATTGCTAAGAAATCATCGCATCTTGTCCCAAAGACTTGAAGGTGAAGAATATTCAACCCCGGAGAAATCCTTGGGCTACCGGCGGATGGAGGAAAATTGCTTTTTGGATACAAAGACTCCTGGGCCAAAGAAATATACGAAACCGAGGTAATAATAATCTTATATTTTTTATTAATGTATTGTCTATGTTTTTTATCATAATAGTTGTATTAAGGGTTTTTGTATGTACTCTAAAAAAAAAATTGTGTGTTAAATAGTATCATCAGGATGCGGTTCGTCTACTCAAACCCACCGCTGCACCAACAAAAATGCTTGACTGGCCTTTATCCGGTGAATGTGAAAGGTTCAAGAGAATTGTAACCAACTCGGGGTTAGCTAATGCTGCTGAGAATTCATATTTGGACCATGATTGTGTTTCTATATCGGCGTTCGTGGAGAGAATGTATCCTGAGACTGATACCTTCCATATGCCGTTTGGGGAGATGACGATTACACCGGATGATGTTGTGCAAATTCTTAACCTTCCTGAGCAAGGCACATCTGTGAAGTTCAACTACACAAAGCAGTTAAGTTGGGCACAAATTTATGTTCTAACTAAAAAGTGCTTAGGTTGGGATGAAGAGACAACAACAGAAGAGTTTAGGAGGCATGCAAGTTACAGAACAAGACAGATTAACATTACTGTTTTAATGAATATGTTTCGAGGCACCTTGGATAAAGAAAAAAAGGGAACGTTAACTGAAGAGCAAGTGAATCACGCGGCCACAGCGTATCTCCTTTGTCTATTGGGATGTGTAATTTTCCCCAATACTTCTGGCAACCGGATCGACGCCAACCTTCTACAACTTTTGGATCCTCTTCATGAAGTCGGTGACTACTCTTGGGGCACGGCATGCCTAGCATTCTTGATGGAAGAGTTGAGAAAGGCGTCGAGGCGAGGAACTAGCCAAGTTGCCGGGAACGTGGCTCTATTGCAGGTCATTTTTTTACTCTATAAGTCAATCTATAGTTATTCGGTAGACAATACATACAATGCATATTATGAACTCCAAATGATAATTATTCGGTAGGATACATAAATTTTTAACCTTCGAATGTAGTATATTCGGAAACCAATTACATAGCCGTACTTACGATTGTTTGGATTCGGGATTTAGTCTTGTTCATTTAACTACCGAATATATATGCCATAATACTGTGTTTTACTGAAATCCAAATTATGCATATTCGGAAGTAAATGATTCATTTATTATGTCCGAATGTGTTTTATTCGTAGAGACTTAACTTAAATTAACTCTCGATTATATATATTCGGAACATTAATATGGGAAATAACTTTCGAATATATATGCAAAAAACCGTAGGATACTGAACTCCAAATGAATGATATTCGGTAGGACTTACATTTTGTTTGCGTTCGAATGTTTAGCATTCGGTAGCATGTAATTTAGTTTTAATTCCGAGTATATTTAATCGGGTGTTATTGTTTATAAAATACAACCGAATCTGTAGGTGAAAAAAATATAGTCTACTGAACTCCAAATGATGCATATTCGGATGGAATTATACCATTTTTACTTTCGAATGTTTTTCATTCGGAAGTCAAATTCCTCCGAATGTATATATTCGGTTGAAATTAATGTACATTTGGTTCCGATTTTTATTAATCTATTTACTAATACTTGGTTTGTTATCCATATAGACATGGATCTATGATCACTTACCTCTCCTGAAGTTGGCCGGAGAGAACCCAGAGTGGCGGAAAGGTACTCCTAGGGGAACAAAGTATCTCTTCGAAGACAACCGTTCTAGGACAAAAGAGCAGGAGTTGATCCGCATGAGGGAGATTTTGGACCAATTGAAGGCCTCAGACGTATGCTTTGATCCATACAAGGAAGATCGATCTACTGGCCATATAAATGTTCGGTCGGACTTGTCCCTTTATTTTGGACCGTTGTGGCACCCCACGGGATATGTGATGTACAACCCCTCTAGGGTGATGCGACAACACGGGTATATACAACATCAACCAATGGAGGAATTCAAGGATTACTACAAATTGGAGGTGGAGTTGTGCTCTTCTAGTGGTGACACTCTCACAATAGTTCACAAAGGCCCACCTAATGTTCCTTATAACTGGGATAAGAGGACTGAGTTCATTATCAACACTGGTAGACCAGCCACCCGAGGTGATAAAAATTCTCCAGGCTATATGATTTGGTATAGGAACGTATCACATCCTTTGGTTATCCGTGAACTTAAATCCAAGTCTACTTCGGCGGGGTCTAGTTATAATTGTATCATCAAAGACAAACCAACTGGTTATGATAGACTGGTGCGTATTCTTCAAACTTTCTTGATGTTATTGCTAAAAATCTAATGTAATAACCGTTTGATGTTATGTCATTATGTTTAAATATAGGTGAACAGGTTCAAGACTGTTTCCAAAATGTTAACTTCTTGCATTAGGAAGGGAGATCCCGTTCCAGTTGACAAGATACAAAAGGCTAGAGACCTAATTGACAATATCGACAATGAAGAATATGCAGCAGAATTTGGGGAAAAAATCCAAGAAGAGGCATACGGATAAGATGGCAGTATCAAAGTTGGGTAAAAGAACTCGAGCTTCTACGAGCCGTCAAACGGAAGGTGCTGAAGCTGAAGGTCCTGAAACTCGTGGTCGTGCTGGACTTGGAGGTGGTCGACGTCGTAAAGTAAAAGCAAAGAATAAATGAATGACAAACTTCCTTTTTATAGTATTTATGTATTGGTTGTTAATTTGGTTTTGTTTTTAAGGTTAGGATCGGATTTGAACTTCTAAAAACAGAATATGGTTTGTCAATGGTTTGTTAGATGGATTATGAATGGTTTGTTTTTTGGATTATGAATGGCCAGTGTAGAGGGTTGGCCATTATATTCGGAGGTATGATATTAGTACTTTACTTCCGATTATTACAAGTTCAAATTCTAGAAAATCTTCATTTTTCCAAGAAACAGATTTTTGGGCCATCTCATATTCGGTAGATGATGAACTACATTTATTCTCCGAATATATGTAGTTCAAAACATGCCCCTCCATGGCTCTGGGTGGTTCCGAATGGCCAGTCTAGAGGGTTGGCCATTATATTCGGAGGTATGATATTAGTACTTTACTTCCGATTATTACAAGTTCAAATTCTAGAAAATCTTCATTTTTCCAAGAAACAGATTTTTGGGCCATCTCATATTCGGTAGATGATGAACTACATTTATTCTCCGAATATATGTAGTTCAAAACCTGCCCCTCCATGGCTCTGGGTGGTTCCGAATGGCCAGTATAGAGGGTTGTCCATTATATTCGGAGGTATGATATTAGTACTTTACTTCCGATTATTACAAGTTCAAATTCTAGAAAATCTTCATTTTTCCAAGAAACATATTTTTGGGCCATCTCATATTCGGTAGATGATGAACTACATTTATTCTCCGAATATATGTAGTTCAAAACCTTCCCCTCCATGGCTCTGGGTGGTTCCGAATGGCCAGTCTAGAGGGTTGGCCATTATATTCGGAGGTATGATATTAGTACTTTACTTCCGATTATTACAAGTTCAAATTCTAGAAAATCTTCATTTTTCCAAGAAACAGATTTTTGGGCCATCTCATATTCGGTAGATGATGAACTACATTTATTCTCCGAATATATGTAGTTCAAAACCTGCCCCTCCATGGATCTGGGTGGTTCTGAATGGCCAGTCTAGAGGGTTGGCCATTATATTCGGAGGTATGATATTAGTACTTTACTTCCGATTATTACAAGTTCAAATTCTAGAAAATCTTCATTTTTCCAAGAAACAGATTTTTGGGCCATCTCATATTCGGTAGATGATGAACTACATTTATTCTCCGAATATATGTAGTTCAAAACCTGCCCCTCCATGGCTCTGGGAGGTTCCGAATGGCCAGTCTAGAGGGTTGGCCATTATATTCGGAGGTATGATATTAGTACTTTACTTCCGATTATTACAAGTTCAAATTCTAGAAAATCTTCATTTTTCCAAGAAACATATTTTTGGGCCATCTCATATTCGGTAGATGATGAACTACATTTATTCTCCGAATATATGTAGTTCAAAACCTGCCCCTCCATGGCTCTGGGTGGTTCTGAATGGATAGTCTAGAGGGTTGGCCATTATATTCGGAGGTATGATATTAGTACTTTACTTCCGATTATTACAAGTTCAAATTCTAGAAAATCTTCATTTTTCCAAGAAACAGATTTTTGGGCCATCTCATATTCGGTAGATGATGAACTACATTTATTCTCCGAATATATGTAGTTTTAAAAAAAGTATCCGTTGGGCTACATAACTTATATAAGGAGGGCATCTCTTCCCCTATATGCAACAAAAAAACATTTTTACTCTCTCTAATCTCCGAATAAATCATCTTCAACATAATGGCCCAACCATTCGTTAATCCTACGGAGTTCACGATTGAAGAAGATTTATCTTTATGTAGGCGCTATGTTCAATTCTATCCAAGACGGGGAGAAGAACGCATGCAAGGAGGTGTAATGAGTATGAGTTATTTGTTGAGAATTCACGAAAAATTTTGCATCGACACAGGAAACCCAAAAAACCGTAACTCGACTGATCTTTTCTGCCGAATTGGTTCAATAAACCAACACGTCAAACAATTCGTCCATTTAACTTATCTTGTGAATCAATATCGATTGAGGGGTGAAACTAATGATGAGGTGATAGAACTATCTCTCGAGGAATGGCGGAGATGGAAAAGATCAAACTTCCGTTTCGAAGCTCATTTCAGAATCCTTAAGGCGATGAACAGATTTAATCTGTTTAGGGCACGTCCACGAAGCTAAGCAAAATTCATTGTAATGGAATTGTCTAAGTATAATCGTTACATCATATTATGATAAACAAAATATTTTCTGTAATCGGTAGTTAGTCTGTTATTTAACCTACCGAATAATATTGAATCGGACACTATTATGTTTAGCAATCTACCGATTATACTACAACGGATACTTTAAAAAAAAAAAAAAGAATCGTGCCTCTGGATGAGCACACAATCGGTAATAAAATAATAAATTGTTCTATCGAATTTACAGTCAAATAAAACAACAGGTTCCTGAGTTCAAAATGCAAATAATCGGGCGTATGAAAAAAACATTTACCGGCGAATATTACATTCGGTAGGTACTTGTGTTAGATTTACAACCGATTATATCACATATCTTCAAAGGATTTTACAAAAAAATTGAACTGTAAAAAAATGGAATGACTAATCGTCATCATCATCTTCAATTAGTTCGAGTAACCCAGCGGGAAAGTTTTTCTTCATGACATGATCCCAATCAACCATGTTGGACTCATATTTTTTCACCCAATCATTGCAATGGTTAATTGGAAAGTAATCGTGCCACTTACTCAACGGTGGTAACGGACAATCTTTCTTTACTCTTAATCCAATAAAATGCATTTCATTCACAAACGCCATAATGATTCTTCTATCTTTAACCGACTCGTCACAAACCGTTCTTGTGGGTGCAAACGTCATACTAGGTCCATACTTAGGAGGAACAAAAAAAATGTACCACGCAATTCAAAACCTCCGCTAAGAGATATCCACATTTAGGCATAGTCATCCAATACTTGTATCCGATAGTCTTCAATCCCTTTCGGCACTTTATACGCGCAACTAAATCTTTGAGCTCAACCTCTTTGTCATATCTATCTCCTCGCCTCATCATCTCCATATAGAAATTCTCGTCCTTCATTAGTTGTTGGGTCATCTTATTTCTTAAATATTGGCATTGGGTGACATCTTCTATAACCGCCTCTCTAAAGTAACCCATTTGTTCGGTAGCGACGTGAAATCCACAATTGCCATCCCCATCAACCTCGTCAGTGGACAAAACAAATGGAACAATTAGTGGAGGGAGTTGTTCCAAATACTCTTCGATAATTGTATACCTGGTTCGATTTGGTATTCCATAAATATCCCTAGGGCAACGAAGACTACCATACTTCTCTTTTATAGTAACCATTTCTTTTAGTGGTGTTTGTTGTGAGTCACTCATTTTATCAACAACAATAGAGCTAGCCTGGCTCTCCACTAACACAACTTCTTCCACCACCTCGGATTGACTTGCTTGAGAAGGCTCCGTAGGGACCTTTTGTTTCACTTTATGTGCGGTTGGTCCACTTTGATCCTTTCTTGGACGACCTCTTTTCTTAGGTTCCGGCTCATCTTCATAATCGGCTTCCAAACGCTCGGCCCTACACAATATTCTTTTAGTAGACAAATAAAACTTCAACTCTTTTCTTTGGATGGTCCTCGACACTTCGGTGTTGGGCCTACCGGCCCCCTTTTGTTTAATAGGTTCATCAACTTCCCGTAGACAAGGGTGAAGGGCTTCCTCCAAATTGTGCATCAATATTTGCTTCTTGGTGCCATTAGATGTAGCGTAGCGCTGGGCTATTCGTGCACACAATTCAGACTCAATGAAAGACGGACCATCAACTACAGGGGTGCTTGGGGTAAAATTTAATTGCTTCCAAAATGGATGAATATCATTGATGTCAATCACTTCAACATACCTACCCAACTTATGACGACACGGGAGTCCAATACCAATCATATCCTTGTAAACACAAACCGTATTCTCGTCATCGTAAGCTTTATAAAAATGGAGTTGTTTCATCATGTGATTTATTGCCCATCTTGATACTTTATGAACAATGCCCCTTAGAAGCAATCTTTCCTTAGCATGTTCTGTTGGGAATTGGTGTACACTAAATTGCAAATTGGTTCTAATCTTTATGAGATCACGGTTGCTGTATTCATGGATTGCTTCTTGAATCGACACAACTCCATTTTGACTTCCAAGTAGTATAGTCTTTAATCGGCCATGAGACCCCTCCGAAATGCTTGTCGCTTCGTTCTTGAAGTTATGAACTTCATATGTCCATGCAAAGACAAACCTCTCCTTAATCGGTAACCATTGTGTTTTACAATACTCAATGGGTTTTGGATACTTCGTGCCATATTCATCCTCAAATTTCTTCAAATTAGCTTCGTAAATTTCCTCGGTCATTGACCAAACAATCTTGTCCCATGCTTTCAAAAACATTCTCCAAATCATTCCATCCTCCGTCCATTTTTCATCAAATAACCGTTTCTCTTCCTCTCGTTCTTCCACGGTTAATTTACTAATGCGCTCATCCTATTCCTTCGACCTCTTAGTACCCTTCCTTGGTTTTTTAGCTTGGAAATGATGATGGAAATTGGATTTGAGGTTTTGTTGAATGTGCCAAGTACATTGCAAGTTTCGGGCTTCCGGAAACACTACCGCTATTGCATGCATTAAGGCTTGATCGTTATCCGTTATAATAACCCATGGAAAATCATCACCATTATAAATGGTCCTCAACGTCTCCAACATCCAAATGAAACTCACATTGTTCTCATGATCCATTAAAACCCATGCAACCGTAAATGTGTTTTTGTCCGAAGTGTGGCAAGCAATATTTAACAACGGCATGTTATATTTGTTTGTCTTATAAGTGGCATCTATCAACAAAATTTGATGAAAGCATTGGGCCAATTGGATCATTTCGGGATGTGCCAAGAAAATACGAACCACTTTACCATCCTTTTCTTCCCTTCTCAACGTGTAGTCGTGTAACTTCGCTAACCACTCCGATTGTTGCATGACCATTCTACCATCCCATTCCGTTCTTTTGATCGTAGCTAGGGCTGACTTAATTGTAGACAAAGAAGACAAGTTATTGGGGTCGTCCGCCTTTATTTTACTTAAGATCGCACTAGCTTTTTGGATCCTCATAGACTTCACCGTCTCCATTTCCCTTGATTTTAGCTTGGCAACCATTACATGTCCAAGTAGAGTATCTGGATCATCGTGGTTATGACAACCATTATCAACTTTAGACATTTTCCAATCTAAACCTTCCGAACCGTCAAACATGGAAGACAATCTTGAAAGGACATCCGATTTTCTTTGTATTGCTTCGGTATTTCCTCTGCGTTTTCCTTACGTACTTACTATTCTTTCCCTCATGACTCTTTCGCGTCCCACCGCGCTCGCAAATCATTTCAAATCGAGTTTCATCCACATGATTGTTTTGAACTACAACGCACATGTTATCTTTTGCCTTGTTTTTTAGCCATTCCTTTGCCTCCTCCTTACTTACAAATGACTAAACACGAATATAACAAAACAAATATCATAAGAATAAGCATTTAACATACATATTTGAATAATAAGAATAGTAAGGAGTATACCAAATCGTTTTCATAGTATAGGGAAGTATCGTGCCTCAAATAGAAATCATCAACTATCGCTCCTTCATGACTGCAAAAGGAAGCAACACGTTTTTTATTGACAATCGGAATACATTTAACATGTTTTACAACCGATTGTAATATAATCGGACGAATATTGTGTCCAAATGACTAACGATTTTAATAGAAAGATTTGGACGACCTCGAGTACAAAAAACAATCATAATCGGAAGACATATATCTGGTATTACTTACGAATATATACAATCGGAAGTAAAAGTAAAACATATTCCTCCGATTTTCCTAGAAGAAGAATTACAATATTTACAAGTTCGCGAGAATTGGATTTGGGGGCCATCGATATATTCGGTAGTTATATAAAATTATAATACTTCTGAATGTAAAAGATAAGAATTACTGAGTTTCATAATTTTGAGGATTTCGTTTTTGGGGCCATTCGGTAGAAAATATACTAAAATAGTTACCGAATGTAGATATTTTGGAGAATCAATTTGGGGGTTTTTCAAATATTCGGTAGTAGTATACATTCTTTAAACTGCCGAATGTAAATATTTGGTACTCAGGAGGTTGTATTCGGTAGATATTTGGACACATTAGCTACCGATTCTGGGTGGTTCATGGCGTTAAATGCATGCATTAATCGAGTTTTGTCGTTTAAAAACGCATACAAACGCATACAAAGTGGGTTATGAGTTTCTTAACACAATACCTGTGTGTTAGATGAATCGTTAGCTTCGATCTCGGTTAATTCAACGGCTTCCTCCATAAAAGCGTCGTCTAGGGTTTCCTCTCCACAAAAGTTTGGATCATTCAACATATACCCCAAATCGTCTTCTCTAAACGGTCGTGATCCTTCAACATTAGGTTCTTCACGATCATTCTCACCTTCTTCTTCATATCCATCCATTTATGAATGGTTTATTTCTTAAAAAAAGGCTTTTTCACTTTTTTCCCACTTCTTCTTTCTCTAGAAATAAAAAGTGACAACAAATGAAGAAAATGAAACACAATTCTTCCAAATACTACAGCGTCCACAATCGGACGATAATAAAAAAAAAATTCTCCCGAATTAAATCGGTAGACAAACATCCGAACTTATCAACCGATTATAGGAGGGCAATTTGGCCATTATGAATTACGCGAGATAAGGGGTGGCTTCGTTTTACTTTTGGGTAACCCTATTTTGTTTTATTGTTGGCCCCTAAATCCTTTTTCCTGGCCCCTAAAAACGCTAGGTAATTTAAGTCCGTGTCACTGTTTTTTTTTCTTTCAGCTGATTGGTGCAAGTTGCAAAGGCTTGTGCAAAAGTGTAGCGCCATGATGGCATGTAATTCATCAAACCCATAACTAGCGGCAACACCCAACTCCTTGACCTAGCCATTATTTATCAAGCACAACATACTCTTAACTGTATATCACTACAGTGCAATACATCCCATCTTCTACTCTTCTTAGCCTCTCAACCACACTATCACAGCCATGCGCTTGCATGTTCCCCATTTCTAGGCAATATCAACTACAGTTCCTCCGGTATAATCCATATAGCCCTACAGAAGCTTGCAGCAATACTGAATCATTACAACCAGTACCAACATCATTCTTTGTTCCCTGTGGCAATAACAACACCATATCTGTAACTACACTCATACAAACCCATAAGAGCAAATGAATTATCTTGCCTGAACCCATTACTCCATCGCTGTATCTTTTGCATACTACCACCAGTTCCCCCACCATCAAATCCATGTCCAAACAGCTCACTCAAACTTCATTTATCCTCCATATTGCTGCTCAGCATCTCCACAGCATATCATTAAATATCGAACCAACAACAGACAACAACTTTAAAACATGGTTCACAGCAATAACAACAATAACACAAACCCAAGCTTCACATCAATAACAACTTCAGCTAGCACTCAAGCATTTCCTCAAACATGGTTCACGGCCATTGAGCCCATGTCGATAACAACAGCCACCATCTTCTTCTCCGATTTCTTGGAATATCTCAGCTCAAAACCATACAAATCCGAGTGCAGGTGAAATTCAGACCAACTTCTTCCAAATCCTAACTTGTAAACATCCACCGGACCCATGGATTTTGATTCATTCATCACTCTAACAATGCACATTAATATCATCATTTACTTCTCAATATCAATGGTAGCAACCACACTTTTTTCACCCAATTCTCGTTTCAAAACCATGTCCAAAATATCCTAAAATGTCCAATTTTTTCACCCAATTCTGTTCTACTCTTCTTGTGGCATCTTTCTTCTTCCATTCCTGGAAGAAACCAAATGCAAAACTCATATTAAACAAATCAATGTCATCGTTTCCTTCTTGACTTCTAATTCCTTAAGACAACCACCAACTCTCCCTGTAATAATACCATCTCCTTCAACCGATTTCTTTTCTCAGCTCAAATTCATAATTCATCATAACAACCACCATCGATCGCTGTATAACAATAAATATCCTTATCATTTGAAGAATTTTATTTACAGATTAAACCCTAGATTCACAGGAAAAACATAAAGAAATTTATTTACAGATTAAACCCTAAAAACATAGAAAACCATGGCCCAAACAAACAAAAACCACAAATAAATCTTCAATCTCTGGTAAATAATCATGATTAACCTTGATTGTTGCAAAACCCATAAGTTATCTCTCGATTTTTGAAGAAAAATTCTTTAGAAGAAGCAGAGAGAGAGTAGAAGAAGAAACAGTGACCTCCTTATGAATTCTTCACTACGACTAAAAATTCAATCAAATACCTTCAAATCTCTGGCAAATAACCAATCAAAACTAAACCCCTCACGATTTTTGAAGAAGGAAACTTAAATTTAGAAGAACCAGAGAGAAGAGAAGAAGGATTCGGTTTCTGCTTTTAGAGGGTTTTCCCTGCAATCCAGGTCGTAAAATGTCACCGAGATACTGCGATTACAGAATATTGACTGTCCTACAAAAATCGTAGCCGTTAGAAATCATTGAGATTTTCAGATCTTAGATTAACGGCGCAAAATACTGCACGTGTGGCGACATTTCCTTTGTATACATCACACGCACAAGAAGGGCATAATAGTAATGTCTGCTAGTCCACAAGATCTCTCTATATGAGATTTTGGGGAGATATTAACCAGTCAACACGAGATATTGACTGAGATAACGGATTTGGATGGAATCCGTTCGATTGGCCTAAATTTGTAAGAAATAAAAAAAGAGGCTTAGATTTGAAAACGAGGTACCAGAACAGACCTATTTATGTATATATTCCTTTTTTTATCTAAAATTTGCTTGTGAATCAAAACTTTATATTAGGCTTTGCTACCTCTTTTTCTCTATCATAACAACATCAGGTCTTGAAAAATTATTTTGAATCACCAATCAAAAAAAAGAAAAATTATTTTGAATCGGTGAAATAAAGGCGTTGAAGATCATCAACTAAAAAACGAAGATTTATCTGCAGAAACTGAATGGAAAGGAAATTATCATCTCTATTTGTTGTTTTAGTTCAATCTATTAACTTATCCATCTTCAAATTGAAATTTCAGAAGAAATTTTTTTTTGGATCTTAGTAAACCTAGAAGATTCGATTTCATCTCAATTCTCTTTTCTGATTCATTATCAGTTTGTGCATCTGTTCATCTTCTTCGTTTATTTACTTGTTTTATTAATTGGGTGTATTCTCTTTTTATCCAGGCACATTCAGGTACCAAAAAAGTAAAAAGCTTCACCACCAACTTCAAATCCAGCTAAATCTAGTGGTGGTAAACAGAGGAAGAAGATTAATTCATGGTTAATTAATATATATTGGGTTCTCCTTTATATTGAATTTATGTTTTTAATTTTTGAAGGATTTCTTTTGTTTTGTGATTTCTACAGAAAATAGAGCAAAGGAAAGCAAAAGAAGAAGGTTAACAACATGCTCATGTTTGATAAAGCTGGGATTAAATATGTGATTTTGCTTTGTAAGATAATTACTTTTTCAGCTAGTTTATGAAATATTATTCATATACCGTTTGATAAATATGAGTTTTTTTTATGTTACTAGATTAGGATTCTTGTGATAGAAATTTGTGGTGTTACAGTTTTGATAAAAATGGGTATTTTGTGTTGTATTCAGATGAAGAGGGTTCTGTCGGTTGAGCTGCTATTGGATGAGTTTGATTTTAGTTCTTTTTTTTTGGGGATTATTTTGATTTTGATTTTAGGGACTGTGATTCATTTTACATGATTTATTTTAGGAGGGTTTGTTTTGATTTGGAATTGAAAATTTTGTGTTTGTTTTTGTGGATTTATGTCAGATGAAGGTCTCATAGTGTTTTTGCTCCATTAAAGCGTTTGGAAACTTCGTTTCAGGTGATTCAATTTCCCTTACGATTCTGAATCGGAGATTGTTAAATTAATTCATTCATTGATTCAAATTTGTGAATTTGATGGTACCATTTTGAAATCAATGTCTTGCAAATTAAGTCTACACAATTGATCTAGTGAATACATATATTGGGATTAACATTTCAAAGATCAGTGTCACTAACTACCTAATTCCCCCAAATTGACGATACATGTCTACCAAACTACCAATCATAGATAGGAGGAAACATAGATAATTAAGACCCCAAGGTTTAAGATGCATATAGTGAACATTGCAGTGATGGATTATGTATTATCAAGACCCCAAGGTTAATCATCTTTATTATTGGTGGTTTAGCTCAATCAAATGTTGAGTACGCTTGTCACGTCTATAATAATATATTGAAGATCTACGATGCATCCATGCAGCCCTGAAGATTGGAGATTTGCTGCGAAGCAATTTTTGAAAAGATATCGCAAGGAGTTTCTGGTGCATTGTGAGTATTTTTTTTTCTTAGTTTATAATTATCTTCTTTATTGTTTAGCTTAGTCATGGAATATGACTGAGTTGATTTTCATTTTTTTAATGCTCTCAGGCCTTGTATGTCGCTTACACTGTTATACATTGTTATTCTATTTTGATTCACTTGGAATTTGCCCTTTTAACACCTTCTTAAACTATTTGGTCTAAGATATTTTTTAATCTGATCATGGTGGTCCAAATTAGCAAGAATGTGGTTGCTAAAGCTACTTGGAGTGCCCCATCATATAAGCATTGGTATTTCTTCCTTTTAACATATAGGCAATAATTGTAATACCGCATCAACGACGTTGGATGGTGTTGACGTAATGGGAAAGAGATTAGCAGATGAGGTGCATAGTGTTCTGTTGTTTGATCTCAACTTTACCTTGTTTCCTTCTATGTAACCAAGGTGTTGATCTAACATTTATTTATCAAGATCAATTTTTGGTCTTGACGCAGCTTCATTTTATGATTATTACACTTTCTGCCCAGATTTACATTTTCGACTGTGTATTGTAATGGTAAAACCAAGTTCTTCTCAGGTTTACTTGTTGATTGGAATCTTAAGAATACTGTTGTTTCAGGTGTTATCCATGGTAAAACGGGGACCAGAAAAAAATCTTTCGTGGCTCACTCATTAGGTGGCCTAGTAGCGAGGTATGCTATTGGTAGGCTCTATTCTTCACCCCGGGAGCACAATCCTTCTGAAGGAAATGGAGATTCTAGTCGTGATGGATCTGGAAGTGCATGCCTTGAAAAGAAATCGATAGTAAATTTTTTTGGATTGGAGCCTATGAACTTCATAACTGTTGCAACACCGGGAATAGACAGGTAATTTGCATATACTATTTTCTATACAAGTATTAGGTCATTGATCTAAGAGATGACATTTTTCTTTATATTGTGATGACTACTGACATGTGGACATAGTCAGAAAAGTGTGTGGGACAGTCCATGCGCTTACGGTGTGTGTTAGCTAGAGGCTTTTTCATTCATATAGTCCAGTTTTGTGTACTTATAAAAGCCTCGCAGGAATCATTTTCTGCATTCATTTTCTTTTATTCATTAGCTTATTATTGTATATTATCTGTGCCTCATGATCCTTATTAGTCATCATAGTAATTGGATTCTGTGTTATGCGCATGACAGTGAGAGATGCTCTGAATTCTGCTCTTGTTGAGGAAATGTATGCTGATCCAAAAGTTTTTTTGATGGGTGAAAAGGTTTATAAGCAGAAATAATAATATGTTAGCTGATTTGTCTCTTCTATTTTCTTCCATTTCTTAGGCAATTTATCACATTATAAACTTTGCTGCAAAATCAAACTACATGTCTGCTGGTCAGATAAATGTGCCAATTGTTTTTAGAGGACTGAACGGTGCTGCTGCTGGGGTTGGTGCCCAACACTCACAGGTGAGTGTATATTCAATTGTTCTGGTACTATGTGTATTGGCAAGGTTCGCTTGATTGTAAATCTTATATATCATATGTGTAACCTTCCATCTTTGTCTCGCGACTGAAGTCATATTTGAGGTCCTCGCAGTTATTAGTTACTGTTGCCACATTAAGAAAGTAAAACAGTTGATGTCGATTTTATTAATCTACTAGAAAGATAACTTTGTTAGATTTTTAGTTGCTCATACACATACATACATGCTTAAATGGTTAAAGAACAAAATTCTGATAAGTTTCTCTTACGAGATTTGTGTTCAATACAGCTGGAACGGAGAACTGCACTTTGTTAGCACACCAGAGTTCAAGTGTGTTAAAATTTGTCTTACAAACTCAACAAATTTATCTTCTATGCGTTATCGTTAAATCATCTTGGTTGGTTATGAGGTTTTTCCTTGTACATGCAGGCTGTTTGACATGAGGACCGGCCACCAGCTCCAGGTTTATCAATAACCTGGAGGTAGTGATGTTCCTACTGTGAATTCTACTGCATTCTCATCATCAGGTGGTAGAAATTCTAAGAGGGGGAAAAGTGAAACATGAACACGACAAAAGAACTGGACTCATCAAGGTAAATCAACGTATTTATGTCTTGAGTGAACTCATCTACTGGAGTTTTTCGTTACATAAGAATCATTTAGAAGATTGAAATTGTCTATGCTGGTTGATAGTAATCTCTACTCCTAGGAGGATGATGATCATATGGATGTACTTATAACGTGCATGTATGATGTATTATTCACATCTTGTCACCACCTATCCCGTTTGCACGACCAAAAAATTTGAATTACGCTGTTAATCATCAAATGAAGACGCAAATGATGAAGTGGTGCAAGTAAAAGTTTACTAAATTGTATGTTAACTTTTTCTAGTTAGGACGCTTGCCTTGCATAAGGTGCTCACAACCAGGACCTTCTTCAAGTGCATAACTCATAACCGTAATCCAGACCTTGAACCTTATAAGTGTTGCAGATTTGAGAGACAAAACAGGACGCAAGAATAGCAAAGATTGTTATGAGTTATGCATCTATTAGTTTACTTATATGTTATCTATTTAAGTTTCTAAAACTTAGGAATTCTCTTAAGTATTAACTACTTGAATCTATTTAAGGTTCTGGTGCTTTCCTCATTTTTTGTTGTTGTTGTTGTTGTTAACTAATGTAGTATTGGTTGGTTTTTGTTTACAACTTAGGGCTGGAGCAATGGACCTGATTTGAGCTACGTTGTCAGAAAATGAAGGCATAGATGGTGAAGTCCTACCTTAAACTGGAGTTAAAATTTTATGGTTTGTTAAGCTTGTAATAGGATATTGGTCAAGGATTTCCAACTTAGTCTCCAATTTGTTCAGACTTGGAACTTACAGTATTTTAGAAAGTTGAAATTGTAAATTGTACCCTAAAGTCATTATCAATTTAATTTTGATAGATCCAGTTTTGAAATCATTATTTGTTTAATTGCGATTCAACTTTTAGTAATTCAGTTGAATCAGCTTTGGATTCAGCTGAATCAATATCATTTTTTCTAAATAATTATCACTAGTAAAATGACTGTTTCCATCAGTAATTGTCTATAGACTGTCGAAGAAAGTGGTTCTTTTGAAGAATTCAACGTTTGCCAGAAACAGTCGTTTTGGAAAAAACCACTTCCATATTCCAACTGATGAACACAGTCGTTTTTGAAGATATTACCTCTTGTCTTGGCAGTGGTTTAACTTCCATTTTCCACTAGTGTTAGCTCTTTAGCACGCTTTATACCTTTACATGGTGTCTTGTATTTTTATATGAACTTTTCACTTTCTCGACACTTGGTTATAATTTCAGAACGTGATCTTAGTAATCCAACTGGAATGAGAAACTTCCGTTTGTTAGTATGGCACACGATAGCTTTCATAAGGTAGTTTCGCATAATAGTTTAGCAACAATTTGATGTCGTACAGTAAACCACGTAGTACTCTATTGCCTTGCATGGAAGTTAGCGTAAGGTATGTTACGGGCCGAGAAAAATTTCTAAAGGTAAGGATTGTGAGAGAGTGTTCGAAATGAGCTATGCATACTTGAAGAATAAAGTCTTGGAGTTCTATGAGATTGACAAGAAGAGTAAATTGGATGCACTATGGGCCTCTTAAAAAATTTCATCAAATTAAAGGCGTTGTTATTCTCAATTATCATTACCGATGCAAAATGTATACCCAAGCCATGACATGAAAAAAACTTCCAAGATGACGATAGAGTTATTGCTATCGATAGTAGTATGGAGGTAATGTTCTTAGCTCTTAGTTTTGTTTGATTTTTTGGGACGAAAATCTTTTTTTAGTGGGTAATGGTGTAATACCTTGATTTTTTTTTAAAATTTGGGTTATGGGAAATGATCCCAACCCATTTGTGTAGAGTTGGGATTATTCTATGTGGGAGCACAAGTCCTAGTATTTTTGTACCAGGCATGTTGAATGCTAGGTGAGAGCCTTGAGCCCATGGGAGGGTGCAATTACTATTTTTTTTCTTCCACTCTTTGTGATAAGGGAAGAGTCAATTTAGTGGTACCATGGAGTTGACTAAGACTCCACTGGACCACCATCTCTGCACAAATGTCATTAGGGGCATTTTCGTATTTTGCATCAAAAATCTGATTTTGTTTGAAATAAATTCCTCATTTCTTTTTTTTCCCCACCATTTTATCTTCTAATTCTTCTTCTTCAAAATTATAACAAATGAAGAGTGATCGTTCTTTTTAAATTCAATTTTTGGAATTGGACTAAGAACTCTGGCAAGCGTTGAGGTAAGGTTTTTTTTCTTTCCTTTGATTTACTGTTTTCTATGTGGTAACCAACTGATTTTTGTTGGGTTTGATTTAAATCTTCAGAAAATCCTCACTTGTTCTTACAAAAGATGGTGCTTTGATTCTCAATGGATTGTGCTACTTTCTGTTTCAAGGTATGGGTTTTATATTCACTTAATTCGTTGTTTTTACTTGTTCCAATTAAACTGATTTTTGGAGGAATTTGGATCTTCTTTCTTCCTTGTTGTCCATGCTTTTGATGATTTTGGTAAATAAGAAACATGTATGGTTTGAGAATTTCATATATGCTCTTTGTTTAATCTTTGCATAATAAATTGCATGTAAATTCAAATTCTTGAGAATAGTTATTGAAGATTAAAAATGGTTTTAGTCATTCAAGTTCTGATTTTTATCAAAATTCAAGTCTTCAATTGAGTTTCTAAAATAGCTCATTAAGTGTTTGTGAAAAGAATCCTTAAAATTCCTGCGAAGTTGTTTCTGTCCTGTTTTGTTGCTACTTTTCGACACAGCTACATAACCCTCTTTCTTTGCTTATTATTTTTATCATGAATAGGGATTTCTCAGCTTTCCAAATGGACCAAAATTTCTAAATTCCATTACCCAATGATTTTTGTACGAATTTTTGATTGGAGCCTGCCGAAACTGCATTTTTTCTAAAAACATGCTTCTGTCCTGTTTTATTCAGACTTTTAGGAACGGATATACACCTTATTATCTTCGTTTATTATTTTTATGTTAAAGATGGTTCTCTTAGCTTTTCAACGAGACCAAAATTGCCTGATTCCGATTCCTAATGAATTTTGGACGAATTTTCTACTGTACCTATCAAAAACTGCTATTTTCTAAAAACGGGATTACTGTTCTGTTTTGTCAAGATATTTTGACACAGCTACGAACCTCTATATTTTTGCATATAATTTTTATGTGATATATGGTTTCTTCTAGTTTCTAATGTATTAAAATTTGCTGAATTTTATCGCATAACGAAGCCGGTGTTAATTGTTGATTTACGACCCCCAAAATTGAAGTTTACACAAATAATTCATGTCATAACATTCTTGTTGTTTTAAATTCTTGTTAGAATTGCATTCAAGGTCGCACTCTCTCTTTTTTCATACATGGTGGTTGATTACATCTAATTTCTAGTATTTTGAATTCTTTTATTGATTATGGATTATACATCTTACTTTGTGGTAAGTGATTCCCACTCTTATTTTGCCGAGTTCTTATGTGATTGTTGCCGATACTTGTTCAAGATTTGGTTACGGATTTATGAGACTTTCATAACTTGATTTTGACGAATACTGATTTGATTTGGAAATAATTGAACACTACTATAAGACTGTCGGGCCTTAATTGGCACCCCTCCTATGGGTGGCAACCCGGAAGACCATTTGTGTGATAACGGTGGATGGTATCGGACTACCCTGACGTTTGCGCTGGCCTTGTAAATAGTAGAGTAATTTTATCTCTGTTTAAATGAATGGCAACTTAAAAACGTTTAATTTGGAATGAATATTTTACATGAATATCATATTTGAGTTTGAGGCTCTATTATTGATTTTATTTTGTGACACTTTATGATTTATATCTTGGTACTCGGTTATCGTTATATTCCCTACTGGGATGTGGTTCACCCCGTTTTGTTTTGTTTTTCCCCCATATAGTTAGGATTTGGCATGGGAGAGTGAGCTACGAGAAGCTTACGACAGCGAATCCGGAGACACAAAGTTGGTATTCACTTTGTCGTCCTTATATATATGTATATATCATGCCATACTTAATAGGTGGACTTGAGAGTGTTTTTGGGACACTATTCGTATTTGGTTTGTTTAAAATTTCCGCTGTTAAGTACTTAAATGTCGATGCAAATGATGTTGGTTTATAAAACACCTATTTTACTAATGGAAGCATTATTGGATTGTTTCAGTTAATATATGTTTTGTTTGTGTTATATGATCTTTCCTGGTCTCTTATTATTTTAGCATCCAATTAAGTTCTTCTCAAAAAAATAAAAAAATAAAAAAAATATTTTTTGCTCAAACATGTTTCTCTTTATGTTTGAATAAATTACTTCTGTTTTATATTGTGTGTATCATTTTAGACTTCTCGAGTGACGGGGCGGGGGTTCGGACATGTTGGATGGGTTGAAATTCAACTCATTCGAAGGGAGAATTTACCGGTCCGTCACATGCACAGTCCAAGCCTTGACCAAAGCTTAGTACCATGCCAAAGTCATTTCATGACTTTGCATCTCATCCTTTATTCCTTCCTTGAGCTGGGCTAACTCTGAATAAGGATATGCAACACTATCGCATAATGTTGCCAATTCCAAGTAACCTTTCTTGTCTCAGCCATCTTGACGCTACATCGTCGGACATGCAGCTCCATCTGCCAGGTTACCAATTCCGTGACGCTCCATGATTATGCGTCACTATGCGGACCGGTCATACCGCGTCACTTGCTGACTTAACTGCTTGCTGAGATGGCAATGGTGATGTGGCAGTGATGATGTGGCACTTCCTTGCCTTGACTTGGTCGGTCTATTGCACTTTCCCGCCGTTTCTAGATTTCTGCACATGACGGTCTTTTATGTATAGTGCTTGTAAGGCCCAATTATCTCATACTTGGCGCAAAATATACTGGTGCAAATAGTTACACTTACCATAAACTTGTTACCTTACCCACTTAACAGTATTTACTTATAAGCATCCATTTTTCCCTACTTGGGATCACATTTTGTACCACAAAAAGAAGATAAAACCCAGTGGCGTAGTGACCAATAATATGTTAGAAGACTTGATATCTCTATGAATGATTACCTCATTGACCATTATCCTTCGATTCATGGATAAAGACTTGTGTGTTGAATGATGACATAATAACTACTACGCGAATGCGCATTTGCATTTCACATAGTAGCCCCAAAATAAGCAGAAAGGCTTATTTTCCCATCCCATTCAAATTTCCCTAACAAAACCTGTTGCAACTAGAATATTGATGCTCAAGCATGCCCAATGAGGCTGGCTGGTCTAATCTCATAGTTCATACTTTTAGCCAATTCATTCGCGGAAAAGTTCACCTCTACGTGGCAAAATTTTGGATGCTTAATCTTCATTATCCTCTCTCTTTTGAAATGTTTACTAAAACCCAATGCCATGGTTACTTTTTTTTTAAGCACCGAAGATCTCCCTCAAATACTCATTCCATTTCTGGAAAAGAATTACTATTATTTTTATGAAAAAAATTACTATCCCATTTTATGTTAAACAGTGGGTGTATTAAAAAGTGGTAAAAACTCTTTTTCTAAAAACAGAGGAAGTAGTACTGTAAGGCATCAAGTTAAGCATTTTTTTTAATTTTTTAGGTGGATATTATGAAGATAAGGAGCTCATAAAACACACTAAAATAGTTGTAGGTGTCACTTTAATACAATTGTTAAGTTTGTTCACTGATATACCAGCGACTTAAGCTCGAAACTCACCTGCATTGGGATGTGTCTAACTCCCGATATCATCATAGTTCATACTTTTTAGCCAATTCATTCATTATCCACGGAAAAGTTCACCTCTACGTGGCAAAATTTTGGGGTTGAACTGTAAGGCATCAAGTTAAGCATTTTTTTAATTTTTTAGGTGGATATTATGAAGATAAGGAGCTCATAAAACAACTAAAATAGTCACTTTAATACTAACCGCATTGGGATGGGGTTGAAACAACTAAAATAGCTAACCCCGGGGGCAACGAAATGCAAGGATAAGTTTCATTTTGTTACACCAAAGCAGTGGCCAGTGTGAGTGGGGGGAATGGACTGTGGAGTATAAACATACATACAAGTACAGCGGTCTAACCAATTTCTCAAACTTTTTCTTTCTACCAGAAAAAGAAAAAGATAATGAACACACCAACAATAACAACCACAGATTCATCTCCTCCTTATCATCATCTACCATCAAATGAACACCTTCAACAACCAATTACTAGAATCTCCCAAGATACGATCAACACTCTCTTAAACACAAAATGCAACAAATCAATCCAGCATTTGAAACAAACCCATGCTTTAGTTATCAGAAATGGTTTATCTCAAGACAATTTCATTGCTGGTTCATTAGTTAAATGCTACTCGAACCCATACTTCAACAGTTTATCCATTGCACTCAAGGTGTTCAGCTCTATTCCTCAACCACATCCTTTCTTATGGAACTCAATGATTAAAGGTTGTTTAGAAAATCATGACCCGAAGAAAGCTATATCTTTTTACATTGATACGATGGTTTTTAATTTTGCGAGTAATAAGTTTACTTATCCTCCTTTGTTTAAGGCGTGTATGGTGGCAAGAGCGATTGATGTTGGTGTTCAGATTCATGGGCATGTTTTTAAGTTCGGACTTGGTGGAGATTTGTATATTACGAGTGCTGGTATTCAAATGTATTCGGCTTGTGGCCGGGTAACTGAAGCGAGGAGAATGCTTGATAAGAGCGAGGAGAAGGCTGATGTTATTTGTTGGAATGCAATGATTGATGGTTATTTGAAATGTGGAGATTTGGATTCTGCTATTGGTTTGTTTGAGAGTATGCCGGATAAGAACAGTGGGTCTTGGAATGCTATGATATCTGGGTACGCCAAATCTGGGAAGATTGAAATAGCTCAGGAGTTTTTTAACAAGATGCCTGAAAGAGACGATGTCTCTTGGAGTGCGATGATTGATGGGTATATAAAGGGTGGTTATTTTAAGGAGGCCTTGAGGGTTTTTCATGAAATGCAAATGAATGGAGTTCGGCCGAGGAAATATGTACTATCCAGTGTTTTAGCTGCTTGTGCGAACGTGGGTGCTCTTGATCAAGGTAGATGGATTCATGCTTATGTCAAAAAGAATTCGATGAGTATTGATGCGATTTTAGGTACGTCTTTAGTTGATATGTATGCGAAATGTGGGCGTTTAGATATGGCATGGGATGTTTTCGAGAAAATGAGAAGGAAAGAAGTGTTCACTTGGAATGCAATGATAGGAGGACTAGCTATGCACGGGCGAGCAGAGGATGCCATTGAATTGTTCTTGAAGATGGAAAAGGAGAAGGTTAAACCAGATGGAATCACATTTGTAGGTGTCTTGAATGCTTGTGCTCATGCAGGATTTATCGATAAAGGACTTCACTTCTTTGATGCTATGGAAAATGTTTACGGGATAGAACCAAAAGTAGAGCATTTCTGTTGCGTGGTTGATCTGCTTGGTAGAGCAGGATTCTTAAATGAAGCCGAACAACTTATAAAAGCAATGCCTATACAGCCTAATTCAGCAGTTTGGGGGGCGCTTTTAGGTGGTTGCAGGATTCATGGAAATGTCGAATTGGGTGAGAAGGTAGGGAAGCTTTTACTTGAGATGGAGCCAAATAATAGTGGTAGGTATGCCCTGTTATCAAACATCTATGCAAGAGCAGGTAGATGGGATGATGTTGCTGAAGTACGGAAATTGATGAAAGATAGAGGAATTAAGACAACCCCAGGTAGCAGCTTAATCGATCTGGATGGCTTGATTCATGAATTTGTAATGGGAGATGGATCACACCCGCAATCAAAAGAGATTCGTCTAATGCTGGACGAGATTATAGAGAAGTTAAAAACAGAAGCAGGTTATGTCCCGAAAACCAACGAAGTATTGTTTGATATTGACGAAGAGGAAAAAGAAACAGCACTTTGTCACCACAGTGAGAAACTTGCTATTGCTTTTGGTTTTCTTAACACAAGTCCTGGAACTACCATACGCATTGTAAAGAATCTGCGAGTTTGTGAAGATTGTCATACTGCAACAAAGCTAATTTCGGGTGTATATAATCGTGAGATAATCGTCAGAGACCGTGTTCGGTTCCATCAGTTTAGGAATGGGCATTGTTCTTGTATGGATTTTTGGTAGTTCAAGTAGTTACAGTTGAAAATCAAGATCCAAGGGATATTAGCCAAAAGGAAGAAAGTCATATTGAAGTGATAAATGTACAACAACGGCACTCCAAATGATGGAAAGAAAACGCGGAAACACTCAAATGATTGTATGAACCGGATTGTGTAAAAAAAAAACTTCACTTGTATTCCTAACAGATGAAAGAAGCGTGTTATGCGGATGTTGTATCTTGCAAAACAGTTTCATTGAAATTTATGTTTTGATCTAACAGCCAGATTGTTTTTAAACATCGAGTCTTATCTAAATTGTGATTTGCAGAGACAACTGAGTTGAACTACAAAATTTGTTGAATGCCAGTTCGAATTATATCCCGGGGGCGCAGACAAAAGAACCTCATGTAAGTAAGATGATTTCAGATTCAGTGAGTAAATTTAACTGTAGATATTTCTGTAGTTAGTTTGTATTTGGTTCTCTTCTTCTTTATAATGAATCCAAGCAGATTCATTCTATTGAATATGATTCTTTACCGTGGTTCTCGTTTTTTCTAATGAAGCAGTAAAACTGCAGAATGTGAAGTTAGTATTGAGCCAACTTCTAACTGATTGATTTGCTTAGCTTTCTTGAAGTCAGGGTGTTATAATTCATGGTTGGAAATGTATTCAACAAATCCCATATATTTCATTATTTTATTACTGGCCGGAATTGAGAAGAATAGAAGAAACGCGTAAAGTAATTTTGGAACAAGCACTGTTCTTGTATGGATTTTTGGTAGTTCAAGTAGTTAGAGTTGAACATCAAGGTTCAAGTGCTATAAGCCAAAAGTAAGAATGTCATATTGATGATTTTGTTTTTCGAATGGCTATTGTTTGACCTCTATTGGCAAACCCTCAATTCTGCCTGTTTGCCCATATGCAGGTTACCTTCCAAATCGTCAACCCTTGAGGGGATGATTCAGGTCTGAGCCAGTAGAGCACGAGTGCGCTGAAAATGAGACGAACCCAGGTGTAGTTTTCCTGCAAACTATCACCAAGCACTTCTTGATGCGCTACCATTGAGAATATTTTATACATTCTGCAATTACAGATTTCTTGGACAGAGAGACTGTCCCGATCGTTGGAAGCATTTAAGGCTACTGTTTTGTACAAACCAGGCTTTCTCTATTGCTGGTGGGACAATGTGGCGTTTGGTTGAAACTATTGAAATGGCTTGGTTTTCAGTCTGTCCCCAAATGCTTAAAGATGCTTAATTTAGATGTCTTCTGTGAGACCCCTATATCAGTGCTTTGGGGTTTCAGTTTCAGACTTTTCGATGCTCATAATGTGGAATTCTGTAATCTTCAGCATGTTTATACTTCTATCTGGATGCACCGTGGATGTATTGATAACAGAAGTTGTTCAGGTATTTCTTTCTTTGAGCAGCACCTGTTGGACGGTGCCTACAATTCTAGATGATTCTAGAATAAGGGGTTGTTGAGAGTCCAATTTTGTTGGGAACTCTAATAACCATGTTTGGATGGTGCCTAGTAGGTAGGTGGGAATAAAACCATGTGAAAAATATTGGTTGGTGGAAGAGTTCCATAGCTTTCCCTTTCACACTTGTAAATTCATGCATTCAAAGAAGGTAGGTCTTTGAGTCCTAGTTTGAAAACTAAGGAAGTCCAATTGTAGGCTAGTTCTAGATTGTAGGCTAAAGAAGTAGAACTTAATTTGGAGTTGGCACTTGGAGGCTTAGCTAACTAGTATAAATAGGCCATTAGAGAAAGCAAATGAACATCACCAAAAATTCTTCTTTCTCTCTTAAGGTTTATATGTATTCTCCCTTGTGATAATATATGAATCTCTTGTTCTTCCCGTGGATGTAGGCAACTTGCCGAACCACGTAAATTCTCATCTCTTTTCTTCTTTAGTTTGTGTTCTTGGCAATATTATGGAGTACCGTTTGTAGCTGTGCAAATCGCTTCCGCAAGGTTTTAGCGCAACAATTGGTATCAGAGCAAGGTTACGCTCTTGGATACGGGTACTCAGATTGCAGTTGAAGTGAAGGTATTTTTTCTGAATATTGCTTGAGGTAATACTAATCTCAAAGGTTCTGTTTTTTTATCTATATTTGGTTGTTTGAGAACAACGGTTGACGGGGATAAACCAGTTGATCTGAACGATCATGAAGGAGAACATTCAGAGTCCACAAATAAAGATAAAGAAACAAAAGAAGAAATACTTCATTCTCATAGATCACAACTGAAGGTTGAAAAGTTCACCGGAACCAATAACTTTGGTTTATGGAGAACGGACGTAATGGATGCCCTTGTTCATCTTGACCTAGAAGAAGCTCTAGAAGGTCGGCCAGCGGAGATGTCTGACAAGCAGTGGAACAAGATGAATAAATTATGTCTTGGTTCGATTCGAGGGTGTTTAGCAACAAATGAAGAAGAGTTAATTATCAAGACGAGACTTGACAAAGGATCTCTGGGAAAAGCTAGAGAAGGAATACCTTGTGAAGAACGTGGAAAATAGGATACATCTTAAAAGGAATTTGTATCGCTATTACATGAAGAGAGGTGCAACCCTAACTGAGCACCTAGATTCATATAATAAACTTCTTCTTTTGAAATTTGGTTAACTACGATGAGAAGATCAACGACGAGGAACAAGCTTTGTGTCTGATAAACTCTCTTCCTGAAAGGTATGAACCCGTGATTAAAGCTTTAATGCACGAAAAGGATAAGATGACATACGCCGAGGTTACTACAACATTGCGTAGTGAGGAATTCAGGAAGATGGACCGTGAAGACCTGTCAAGTGAAGCTAGCATTGACTTTCTTCTTGCAAGAGGTCGTTCAACAGACAGGAGAAAGAAGAATGGTGATCGTGGCAAAGTTAAAGGGCGTTCAAAGTCAAGAGCGCGTCTGCAGAAGGATGAATGTGCATGGTGTCATGACTTTGGGCATTGGGTTAAGGATTGTACCAAGCGTAAGGATCGAGTAAGGGACAACACCGAGGTGAACATTGCTAAAGCAAGTGAAGATTCAGATGAAGCTTCAGATTTCTCGCTGATTGTGATACCATCAACTTTTATCGTAACTGAAGGTACGTGGGTATTAGATTCTGGTGCTACTTATCATATTTGTCCTCATCGGGACTGGTTCTCAGACTTTGAAGAGTTTGATGGAGAAGTGTGTATGGGGAATAATCACACCTATATGGTGATTGGGATTGGTAGTATTCGGTTCAAGATGCATGATGGTATGGTTTGGGAGCTGAAGGAAGTAAGGTTCGTGCCTGCTGTGAAGAAGAATCTGATTTCTCTCGGAACTTTGGAAGCTAAGGGCTACAAGTTATTCGCTGAAAATGGCATTCTAAAGGTGATCGCTGGATCGTTGGTAATCATGAAGGGCACAAGGCATCATAACTTGTACTACTTAACTGGGAGTACAATAACGAGAGATGTGTCTATTTCAGAACACATCGAGACTGCAGCTATGGAGACCACGAAGTTATGGCATATGCGGCTTGCACATCCAGGTGATAAGTCGTTACATTCTTTAATTCGTCAAGAATTATTGAAAGGTGCTATTGCCTGCAAATTAGAGTTTTGTGAACATTATGTGAAAGACAAGAAGACAAGAACAAGCTTTGGCACAACAATCCACAACACTAGTGGAGTTCTTGATTATGTTCACTCAGATGTTTGGGGTCCCTCCAAGAATGCATCATTGGGAGGGAAACATTGGTTCGTGTCTTTTATTGATGACTATTCTAGGCGCGTATGGGTGTACACCATGAGGCATAAGGATGAAGTCCTAGAAGTCTTTGTGAGGTGGAAAAAGGCAACTGAGACTCAAACTAGCATAAAGATCAAGGTACTACGTTCGGACAATGGTGGAGAGTACAAAAGTGATCCATTCTTGCAAGTATGTCAGGATGAGGGAATACAGAGGCACTTCACAGTTAAGAAGACACCGCAACAAAATGGGGTAGCTGAACGCATGAATCGTACTTTGCTGGAGAAGGTACGATGTATGTTATCTAATGATGGATTAGGTAAAACGTTTTGGGTTGAGGCAGTTACATATGCGTGCTTCCTCATTAATAGGTTGCCATCAGCTGCGTTAGAAGGTAAAACTCCGATGGAGAAATGGTATGGTAAACTAGCTTATGATTATGACTCAATTCATATCTTTGGTTGCCCTTCTTGGTATCATGTTAGTGAAAACAAGCTTGATAGCCGTGCTATTAAAGGGATCTTTATGGGTGTGAAGAAAGGAGTTAAAGGGTTCAAAATTTGGAATCCAGTTGAGAAGAAGATAGTCATGAGTAGAGACGTTACATTTGATGAAGCGTCTATGGTGAAGTCTTGGGGTTTTCGGCAGGTGGATAACAGAAGCACCGGTACCAGTGAACCTTTGCAGTAGGTGGAGACTGATGAAACTCCACTAATTCCAGCTAAGTCTGTATTTGTTACGAATACTTCCGAAGGCGTGGCGTCTACAAAGGAGGAAAATACTGAAGTTCCAAATGATAGTGACGATCTGGATGAAGAGGAACATGAAGCAGTGGAAGATACAGAAGCTACGGTCACTGAGACCATAGCAACTAGCAAACCGAGAAGACAAACCAGGAAACCTGGTTGGATGAATGTTTTTATAGCTTATGCATTACCAATTATTGAAGAAGGCATTCTAAATACCTATTTTGAAGCTATACACAGTGTAGAGCGTCAAGAATGGGAAGCTGCTATGCAGGATGAGATGGAGTCTCATTACAAGAATGACACATGGGTTCTTACGAAGCTTCTGAACGGTAAGAAGGCCATTGGGTGCAAATGGGTATATGCTAAGAAAGAAGGATCTCAGGTGAATCAAGTACGCTACAAGGCAAGGTTAGTTGCGAAAGGTTATGCCAAAGAGAAGGGATTGACTACAATGAGGTGTTCTCTCCAGTTGTGAAACACTCATCAATCCAAATTTTGCTGGCCTTGGTAGCACAGTATGATTTAGACCTAGTTCAGCTAGATGTCAAGACGGTGTTCTTACATGGTGACTAGAAGAGGAGATCTATATGACTCAGCCGAGTGGGTTCAAAGTTGCTGGGAAAGAAGATTGTGTATGCAACCTGAAAAAAAATCGTTGTATGGGCTGAAGCAGTTTCCAAGACAGTGGTACAAGCGATTTGATCAGTTTATGATTGGCCAGACATACACAAGAAGTCACTATGACCATTGTGTATACTTCAAGAAGCTACGTGATGGGTCTTTCATATATTTTCTCTTGTATGTCGATGATATGCTGATAGCATCGAATAACAAGAAAGAGATTGATAATTTGAAGCAGAAATTGTCAACTGAGTTCGAGATGAAAGATCTAGGAGAAGCTAAGAAGATTCTTGGCATGAAGATTCAACGTGACAGAGAGAAGGGTAAAGTTTGTTTGTCTCATAAGGCATACTTGAAGAAAGTGTTACATAAATTTGGTATCTGCGAAGGAACTAAATCTGTAAGTACTCCCCTTGGTCCTCATTTTAAGTTGAGTTCTGATATGTCTCCTACTATTGAAGAAGAGCGTGAGTATATGGCCCAAGTCCCATATGCTAGTGTTGTTGGTAGCTTGATGTATGCGATGGTATGTACAAGGCCGTATATTTCACATGCAGTAAGTATGATCAGCCTTTATATGCATAATCCTGGTAAAGGACATTGGAAAGCTGTGAAATGGATTTTGAGGTATCTTTATGGTACCGTTGATGTTGGCTTGGAGTTTGTGAAGGAAGATGGGAACAATCAGTCGTGTGTTGGTATGTGGAATCTGACTATGCAGGTGATTTGGACAAAAGACGTTCAACTACAGGGTATGTATTTACCTTGGCTGGAGCACCGGTTAGTTGGAGATCGATTTTGCAGTCTACTGTGGCTTTCTCAACTACTGAAGAGGAGTATATGGCTGTGACAGAGGAATTTAAGGAGGCTATATGGTTACAAGGTTTGCTAGATGACTTGGGTGTTGTGCAGGAACAGCTGCCTGTGCATTGTGATAGTCTTAGTGCAATTTACTTGGCTAAGAATCAAGTTCATCATGCCAGAACCAAACATATAGATGTTCGATTTCACTTTGTTAGAGAAATTCTGGAAGAAGAAGACATTCTACTTGTGAAGATGGATACCAAAGACAATCCAGCTGATATGTTAACTAAAGTAGTATCCGGGGTCAAGTTTCATCATTGCTCGAAATTGATCCACATTCTTCCGGTTTGGTGATACCCTTTGGGGTAGAGGTTTTTAGGAACCTGGTGGAGGCCTTATTGCAAGGCCATTGTGTGAACTACGGTCGGTTTGATTCCTTGCAGAGGATACGTAGGCATCCTATGGCGCAATCGACGCTGGAAGACGAAGGAGATTTCTTGTATTGATCGTCTCATGCATGAATGCATGATCCGAGGTGGAGAATTGTTGGACGGTGCCTACAATTCTAGATGATTCTAGAATAAGGGGTTGTTGAGAGTCCAATTTTGTTTGGAACTCTACTAACCATGTTTGGATGGTGGCTAGTAGGTAGGTGGGAATAAAACCATGTGAAAAATATTGGTTGGTGGAAGAGTTCCATAGATTTCCCTTTCACACTTGTAAATTCATGCATTCAAACAAGGTAGGTCTTTGAGTCCTAGTTTGAAAACTAAGGAAGTACAATTGTAGGCTAGTTCTAGATTGTAGGCTAAGGAAGTAGAATTCAATTTGGAGTTGGCACTGGGAGGCTTAGCTAACTAGTATAAATAGGCCATTAGAGAAAGCAAATGAACATCACCAAAAATTCTTCTTTCTCTCTTAAGGTTTATATGTATTCTCCCTTGTGATAATATATGAATCTCTTGTTCTTCCCGTGGATGTGGGCAACTTGCCGAACCACGTAAATTCTCATCTCTTTTCTTCTTTAGTTTGTGTTCTTGGCAATATTATGGAGTACCGTTTGTAGCTGTGCAAATCGCTTCCGCAAGGTTTTAGCGCAACAACACCTTCATCTCGTAATTTATCAATTAGAAGTATAACCATTTCTTTGAAAACACATCTCCATGAAAACAAATGAGAGGAAGAAAAAAGAAGAAAAGGAAAAGGCGTAAACAATAAAATTGTGAATGAATGAAACACAGCTCCGTTTCTTTTAAATTACCATGCAATCATCAGTTTTCCTTAACGATTACAGCTTGTAAACAATAAAAATATTCCAACATTTTGTACGAAATAAAATGAATAAATGCACCAGTTGACAGTATTAACTGATATGCATCCAGCTTCCCCTACTAGGAATCCCATTCTGTACCACAAAAAGAAGATAATAGCCGGGTGGTGCAATATTTGGAGTCCCCGGAGAAAAACAGTCAATGACGTGATAATTTCCGGTGACTTGACGTACTTGTTTGATTTCCAGAACCATCATCCTTTGATTCATGGAGAAAGAATGTGTGTTGAATGATGGTGCAACCATGGTAACAGAAACGTTCTCGATCCCTGCTTTCTTCTTCGAAACAAAACCAATGGAAATTGGTTCCTTGTAAGAAATTTCAGTTTTAAGTTTCGCCAAATTAATTTGCGGTCGAGGACCGCTACTTAGATATGGTGGAGAGAAAACTTCAACACTCAATTCAGTAGGAAACATCTCTGTGAAGTTGTAATTCGAGTTAGGATTACTCCCACCGACTAATACTCTACCATCAGCAATCAAAATAGCAGTTGAATGGTACATTCGAGGAGTCTTGGATGGTTGCATCAACTCAAACGTGCTCGATTCAGGTTGGTAAAGTACGGGGTTTAGAACCGGTTCCCTACCTAAATACCAACCAGCTGCGCCTTTTTTCGCACCATTTATGAGTAAGACATCACCTGTTGGTAACAAGAGCATATCACCCATGACTCTTTCGATTGGCATTTCTTCCATTACCCATTTTGGTTGCTTCGCTGTGATCATTAAACGTCCGCATGATTTGGCAGCTGGTAAAAATGTTCCTTTGATCGCACTGATGTATGAATTCGGTGGTGCCCCTCCACAAATGAAAACCTCAGCATCTGGTGTATCAATAGTACTGTTGCTGAGACCAAGTTTCAGCGGAAGAAGTACAGATGAACCTGTGCTTGGATAATTGCGTGAAACTCCACCTGGCATGACTGGATAATCATTCCTAACGACTCGATTGTTTATGTAATCGAACAAAATTGATTTAGTGTTAGCGAAGATGAAAAGGTTCCCATCAGTTGAGAGATGAGTAAATGGGTATAAGTTGTTCTCCACGGCATCTCTGGTTTCTTTGAGAAATGGAAGTGCAAAGACTTTGAAATCCGCTGCCAATGTGCTCTTAGGGATGAACTCGTAATTAAACTGACCTCTACCACCAACGACAATGACTTTCCCATTTGGCAGAATTTGATTAGACGCGTACCATCTAGGAACAACTAGCCCTCTTTGATCCTCCGTCCAATCACAGTTAGCGCACGGCCGAAAAGTTCGAACAGCACGCTGACCAGTGCCGGATCCACCGCTTTGTAGTAGCATTCCATCGGGTGCTAATGAACCCGAAGAGCACCAAGTATCGGTAAACACTGTAAGTGGACGCACCTTTCTATCCAAAAGGTTTAGTTCGACAGAGTGAGCTGAACAATCGATTTTATCATCAGGAGATATATCGGTACAACTTTCTACTGGCAATAAAATTTTTGACTGACCAAAATCTGTTCTGTCGAACATAATAACTCGATCATTTGGCAACAACTGAGTATGCATTGCTGAAATTCCAATACTTTTCTTCAGTAGTTTCCAACTACCTGTAGTAGCTGTTTCTCCTACGATGAACAGAGAAAAGATTAACGCTGAGAAAACTATAGCATATTTTGCTTCCATGGTTATTAAATTTGAAGAATTCAACACTCACTTTTTGTATATATGTTTGAGTGAGTGTCTTCCTATATATATGTTCCCAGGGAATGCTAGCATCTTATAATATAATGTTTCTAATAATTTTCTGCTTTTATGTTCTTTATAATTAACTTTACATAATTGTACTCTTTTTTTATTTCCATGCAGCTTCTCCAAGTTGAGAGATCAAACGCATTTACTGCATATCTTTCAATATAGTACTAAATTAGTAGCATCATGTACTTAGTTGATAGCTAATAGCATAGACATATAGTTCATCATCATATTTCCCCTATGGAGCATATCTTTCAAAATGCTAATCATAATGGGCATCCTTTTAATTAAATAGATGATTATTTGCATACCATTGACTTTTTTTGTATATATTGGTTATTCATTGTATGTGGAGTTGATTGAATGAATCAATCAAGAAGATTAAGAATGAATAATTGGTAGTCCTATATTGTTATTCTATTGAGCCAAGAGCAGAAACATGCATCGAATATGTATATATTGCTGTTAGAAGCTAGCCATGCAACTATATAATTAGTTTCATGCAAAAACCCATCTTGCTAATTCCTGTAAACCGGCTGCTAGAGAATTAATGTATTGCTGTCATTAGGATACGAGTTCTATAAGAGAATCGTTGAAGATTTTTTTGTCTAATAAGGAATCACTTAATCAGCAGTTGTGCATTTTGTACCATGTGCTCAACTATTATCGGTACTGATCAGAGCCGATAATGAGTGTTTTGAGGGGGGTTTCTCAGTTTGGTTGTCGTCCAAAATCGAGGACGCAAATATGTTCAAGAATACCCTGAAGATATTAATAGAAAAACTTAGGCAATCCTAGGTAAGGATTAAACCGAGAAGATATTAGGTTGGTAAAAAAACGGCTCTAACCTTTACCATTCTTTTTTAACTCTATTTCTCCAAGGAGCTAAAACAGAATTTATCCCAGGAAGGCAGTCCTAAGTAAGTGTACGATGTACGTCCTATAAGTAACATGCACCATTTTCCATTTTCAATGGGTCGCAGATCCATGGTCAAGCATAATCTTCCACTTAAGTACACAACAAAGGGACAAATAAGTTTGTCACATTCACATTTCCGCTTGGGGTAATATACTGTCTTCGCACAGTTTCTTAAAAAACGGAGAAACTCTATCATGTGTAATAAAATATTAAGTATTAATTAATTGTGATATATTAACAGTTTCTTGCTAATTCCTCTTTGCTAATCAGTTTCCGGCAACTATATGATAAAATAAGATAAAATTGGGAAAATAAAATAAAATAAGTACGAGTGTAACCACAAGTAACACTCCCTCCGTTTCAGGAAAAGTGTTACTTTCACTTTTTCATTTTGGCCTATTTTTAGGCTAAAATGAAAAAGTGAAAGTAACACTTTCCCTGAAACGGAAGTAGTAGCATTTTAGGATGAAGAATCAGGCCGATTCCGATCTAAGATGAACGATTCCAATTATCTTTGTTATCCTAGTTACCGATTTTATGCAAAAATCCTTGAGAAGTGGATTGACCTGAGGATCCTAACAGGTAGAGTTGTTATGATAAGTTAGTTGGTTTTAGCGGTTGTCCGTGTAATCTCTTTGTAACTGTTGATCTGAGTCAGTCTTGTAACTCTACAACCATTCCTTATCCGATTCGGGATAGTATAGTATATTAATATAACCAAGGTTAATTTTTCTCGGAAAAAAAGGCATAAACAATAAAATTTTGAACGAACAAAACACACCCCTTTTTTTATAACAACTTGTACACAATAAATTTTTTTACAACATTCGGTACGAAGTAAATGCTGAAATGTAGTTTATTAAGCAAGAATATTCAAAAATTGAAAAGCAAGCCAGCAATCTTTCACACTATTAGCTGATATGCGTCCATTTCCCTCTACTAGGAATCCCATTCTGCACCACAAAGAGAAGATAGTAGCCGGGTGGTGCAATATTAGAGGTTTCCGGAGCAAGACAGTCAATGATATAATAACTGCTGGTGACTTGACGTAATTGATTGGTTTTCAAAACCATCATCCTTTGATTCATGGAGAAAGAATGTGTGTTGAATGATGGAGCAATCATTGTCACAGAAACGTTATCTAACGTTTCGTTCCTTTTCGGGACAAAACCAATGGAAATTGCTTGCTTATAAGATAGTTCAGTTCCTGGTTTCACCCAACTGATTTGCGGTCGAGAACCGCTACTTAAGTAAGGTGGCGAAAAAACCTCAACACTCAATTCAGTAGGGAACATCTCGGTGAAGTTGTAATTAGAATTAGGATTACTCCCGCCGACTAATACTCTACCATCAGCAATCAAAATAGCAGTTGAATGATACATTCGAGGAGTCGTCGATGCTTCCATAATCTCATATTTACTCGTTCCCGGTTGGTAAAGCACGGGGTTTAGAACCGGTTCCCTACCTAAATACCAGCCAGCTGCGCCTTTTTTCGCACCATTTATAATTAAGACGTCTCCTGTTGGTAACAATAGCATGTCACCCATGACTCTTTCGATTGGCATTTCTTCCATTTGCCATTGGGGTTGTGCCGCCGTGATCATTAAACGTCCGCATGATTTGGCAGCTGGTAAAAATGTCTTTCTGATCGCACTGATGTATGAAGTCGGTGGTGCCCCTCCACAGATGAAGACTTCAGCATCTGGTGCATCAATAGTACTGTTGCTGAGACCAAGTTTCAGCGGAAGAAGTACAGATGAACCTGTGCTTGGATAATTGCGTGAAACTCCACCTGGCATGACTGGATAATCATTCCTAACAACTAGATTGTTTACATAATCAAACAAAATTGATTTAGTGTTAGCAAATATGAAGAGGTTTCCATCAGGTGTGAGATGAGTAAATGGGTATAAATTGTTCTCTACGGAATCTCTGGTTTCTCTTAGAAATGGAAGCGCAAAGACTGTAAAATCCGATGGCAATGAGCTCTTAGGGATGAACTCATAACTAAACTGACCTCTACCACCAACGACAATGACTTTCCCATTTGGCAAAATTTGATTAGATGCGTACCATCGAGGAACAACTAAACCTTTTTGATCTTCCGTCCAATCACAGTTAGCGCATGGCCGAATGCTCCGAACAGCACGTTCACCATTGTTGGATCCACCGCTTTGCAGTAGCATGCCATCAGATGCTAAAGAACCAGAAGAGCACCAAGTATCTGTAAGAACAGTAAGTGGACGGACACTTCGATCCAAAAGGTTTAACTCGACCGAGTGAGCAGTACAGTCGACTTTAGCATTGGTAGCATTGCTACATTTTTCTGCCGGTAATAAAATTCTTGATTGACCAAAATCTGTTCTGTCGAACATAATAACTCGATCATTTGGCATCAATTGAGTATGCATCGCTGAAATTCCGATACTTGTCTTCAGTAGTTTCCAACTACCTGCTGTTTCACCTAAGTTGAAGAGAGAAAAGATTAAAGCTGAGAAAACTATAACATATTTTGCTTCCATGGTTAAGTTTTTGGAAGAATTCAGACACTCTCTTTTTGTATTTTTTTTTTGGGGAGAGTGTCTGAGTATTTATATATGTTCCCAGAGAATGTAAGTTGCTTAGGAATGTCAAGGTTGATTACCTCAGAGATGCTTCCACCAACTATATAATATAATTGTTTCTAATTATTTTCTGGTTTATGTTCTTAACTAACTTCAATTGCAGTCTTTTTAATTTCCATGAAGCTTCTCCAAGTTGAGAGACATGATCATATTTTCCTTGTGGAGCATATCTTTTAGCATGGCTAGTAGAATTGATGATTATTTGCATACTATTGACTTTCGTATGCATGTATCGTTATTCGTTGTATTTGGAGTTGATTGAATGAATGAATCAAAAACATTAACCAGGTATAAATTGGTTGTCCTGTGTTGTTTTTTTTTTTTTATGTCGAGCAGAAACATGCATTGAATATTATATATTGCTGTTAGAAACCATGCAATACTTAATTTATATCTTGCAGAAACCCGTCCAGCGGCATCCTAATTTATGTAAACCGGCTGGTAGAGAATGAACGTATCCCGCCGTCATTAGGATAAGAATTCGATTAGAGAATCGTTGAATTTTTGTTTTTTTGTTTTTCGTTTTGTAGGTAATCACTTAACCGGCGATTCTTTTTTAAATGATAACCTTACAATTAACCAGAATATACTGGCACGGTTCGAATCCAAATTGAATTGGTTCAAGCCAACCCCAGAGAACTAGAACTAGGTAGAAGTTAAGCCATTTCATGAAAATCTGAACAGACTGATGAAAGTTAGGTTTTGGTCATCTTGTACAGTTTTTGCACATTTTGCAACTAGAGTTTATGGTTGGCAGGAGTTTCTCTATTCTACCACCAGTTGGCACTATAGAGTATAGAGTACCCAATTAAAACTTCCAAGCAAATCTTTTTTCTTGAAAATGTGCTTAGGTTCTACATTTTGTTCTAATCAGAACATTGGGGTAGCTAGTGCTTGTTTCAAACAACTTATCATATAAATTAAGATTTAACACTAAAGATTCCATTCTTATTAAAAGTCCAAATGACCTTATCCTTAGTTCAATGCTTCATGGGTCGAGCCGTCGAGGGATCTCTCTCTAAAGGTCAATGCTTTGTCCATTTCGCACCTCCCATCTCCTATATGACTGTTAAGGAATAATTGGTTATATCACTTATAATATAATTGTTTCTAATTATGTTCTGGTTTATGTTCTCAACTAACTTTACATGGTTGTATATTCTTTTTTCATATCCATGCAGATGATATTCAAGTTAAGAGATAGAAGGCATTTACAGCTATGTTTGTTGGCCTAAATTGAAGCATTTGGTACATAGTTAATAGCTAATGTAGCATAGGAAGAATATAATTCATGATCATATATTTTTCCTGTGGAGCATATCTTTCAAATTATTTGCATATATATGACTTTCGTTTCGTATATATATATTGTTTTATTCGTTGTACTTTGAGTTGATTGAATGAACAATAAGTCGAAATTAACATTAAGAACTAAGAAGGAATAATTTGGTTGTCTTATGTTGTTATTTTATTGAGTCAAGAGCAGAACATGCATCATAATATTGCTGTTAGAAACAAACCATGCAAATATTTAATTAGTTTCTTGCAAAACCCATCCTAATTCTTGTAAACCGGTTGTTAGAGAATGGATGTATTGCGCTGTCACTGGGATACGGAGTTGTACTGGTGAATAGTTGAAGCTTTTTTGTTTCCTGTGGAATGGCTCCCTCAATCAGTATTTCGTTATGCATGATGAGCTCCACAAATCAAATCATTCTGTATTTCTTGATTATGTGGCCAGCTTTTATGGTATTAATCAACATTTTTGAGAAATTGACAATGTACTGAAAAAAGAGATAATTTACATATAAAAAAAAACATAGTATGTCTACGGGTTCAAGCAATTCAAGGTTAGGTAATCTAATTCCGGGATAATAAGCATAAGCCCAATTCATTAAACCAAATAAAGCAAATTAACTCTTGTACTCTGAATTTTTGATTCATAGGAATCTGATTTCTTCAAAGTTGATATATTTCTATTGCGCTGGACCTCCAACGGTGTAATGGAATTTGATTTGGGCGCTTCAAAGTTAATAGATTTCTATTGCGCTGGTCCAACGGTGTAATGGAATCAGATTTGGGGCTAAAACAGAAATAATCGAATTACCTCAACTGAATGTTAACTTTTTGGATTTGAATCCAAAAATTGGATAACCCATAATTGAGTTATTTTGGATTCCGATTTTTCCAACTAAGCTAGTAGGTGTAAGAAGGAATAATTGGTTGTCCTACGTTATTATTTTTATTGACTCAGAGTAGAACATGCATCGAATACTATAATGTTGCTGCTATAAACCATGCAACTATTTAATTAGTTTCTTGCAAACCCATCCTAATTCTTATGTACCGACCGTTAGAGAATGAATGTATTGAGCTGTCACTGGGATACGGGTTGTATTAGGAAATCATAGAAGATTTTTTGTTCAGTGAGGAATCAGTTAAATAGTAGTTCGTTAAGTATGCATGATAGCTAGCTTGGCTCCCTATAAATCAAATCATTCTGTATCTTTTGATTATGTGGCCAACTTTTATATGCTACAAAACAACACATATTTTCTATGCATGGTAACTAAATAAAGTTAAACAAAAAATAATAATAATAAAAGGTAGTAATTTCTTCCCATTTTTTTTTTTTGGACCTATATAGTTTTCTTTTTTTGTTGAAAATAGAAATGTATTACTGGAAACAGAGTTGGCTAATTAAGCATTTGATTCAGTCTCATTAGGATCGAGCTCAGATAGACTTGTCCTACTAATGACCGAATCTATAAGATTAGCCTCCTCTTGAACTGATACAAGGTTTGTACTTATATTACAAAATTCATAAGCTTTTGACAGTGTCAAAAGAAATTGTTGGAATTAAAAATAGGGGAGCTTGGTCTAACCAAGAAATTATAGTGGTACTTTTTCTTCCTTTCTTTGCCAACTGGTCTGCCGCTTTGTTTGCTCATCTGTCTACATACTGGAAACCCAAAAAATAGACCATTTGTTCTACTAGCTTCTTAACTTCATCTAGAATTGAAATGCTTTGCCATCGGATAGTTGATTCCTTTCCCTGTAAATACCTAATTGTTGCCATGTTATCTCCTTCTATGACCAGATGGTGTATGTTATGTAGTTCGGCCCATTTAGCTGCTTGAAGGAGAATTAGAGCTTCTGCTTCTTTAGTAGTGGAAGTCCCGAAGATTCCTGATTCTACTCCTTTGAAGGTTCCTGTCCAATTACGAAGAACAAAACCAAAACCTGTATTATTTTTTTCAGACAACCAAGAAGCATCACAATTTAGTTTGAAAGTATTTGTGATTCGGAAAGTCCAATGTGGTATTTGCTTGATAGTTGTGACTAGTGTTTGACTTAAAATATTCAAAATCATTGGATGCCAGTACTCACGGTGTCTTGATATATCTAATGCTAACTGAATTGGTGTTCTAGATTTATCTTCAAATATCCTTAGACACCTTTCTTTCTAAATAAACCATCATTTGATTGCAGCTAGGGCCATTGATATGGAGTTCAAATCTCCTGCTAACCATTCATTATATTTATGCAAGAAAGAAGTATTAACATAAGTTGAGTTGTGAGGTACTCCCTGAAATGCCATTGGTTGTAGATTCCACACAACTTTAGCATAGTCACAGTTAAAGAACAGATGAAAAGTAGATTCCACAACAGTCTTACAAAATGTGCATTTGTTGTTCACTGATTTTAACTTCTGTTTTGTAGGTAATGCGTCTTGAAGGCATTTCCAAATAGACAGTTTGATTCTCTGCGAAGTATCCTTGCTCCATAATCCTTTCCAAAACTTCTTTGTTTTACCAGGATGGTGTTAGATGGATTTAGTAACTTTTCATATAAAGATTTAACGGTGAATTCACCGTTCTTTGTTAATGTCCATCTTAGTCTATCTCTTATTAGACTTCCCTGGTCATTGGTATAAAGTCTAACATTAGTGATCTCTTGCACTATTGAACTGTCAAATAAAGATTGTATCAAATCACTTTTCTACCTTTTGGTTTTTGAGTCAATTAACTCAGACACAAGTGTTATTGTTGTATTTCCTAAAAAAATAGACTCTGCCGAGGTTTCTTCTCTAGCTGGTAGCCATTTATCATCCCATATTTTTATGGATTTTCCGTCACCCACTTCCCATATGCTATACTTTTTGATATGTTCTATTCCTTGCAAGATGCATTTCCAAACCTAAGAAGCTTGTGATTTTTTCTTGGAATGTAATGCTCAAGCTTTCTTAAAATATTTTACCTTTTAAGATTTGTGCCCACATGTCATCAGGGTCCAAGCTATTCGACTGATCATGGATTGGTTCACTTTGTTTGCCTCCTTAAATCCTAAGGCTCCTTGTTCTATTGGTTTACATAGAAAATCAATGGATATTATGTAAATACCTTTAGAATTTGTGTGTTTCCCCCACCAAAAGTCTATTTGAATGTTATTGATTCTTTTGGTTATTTTATTTGGAAGAACAAAACAACCCATACTGAACATAGGCATGCTAGATAAAACAGCTTTGTTTAACACTATTTTACTTAGCTGTGACAAGACCTTTCTTAGCCAGCTTTTTATTTTTTGTTCCATTTTTTCAATTATGTTGTCAAAAGCTTTTAGTTTTGATTTATCTGTAAACAGAGGTACCCCTAAGTGTGTGTCTTTTATGTTTATTTTTTTGATTTTCATTAGTTTGCATATTATGCCTTGGTGTTTACTATGTACTTTTTTACTGAAGAAAATACCAGATTTAGTGAAGTTTATTACTTTCCCTAAGGCAGCACTAAACAATTGTATGGCATCTAGTAAGTTTTTACAATTTCCTAAATCTTCCTTGGTGAATAACAAAAGATCATCTGCAAAAAAAAAGGTGAGAGATTGGAGTAGATTTAGGAGTTATTTTAATCCCCTGAACTTTTTTTGTAGCTTCTAAGTAACTCAACAAACGAGAAAAGACTTTCATACACAAGATGAATCGGTATGGGGAAAGAGGATCTCCTTGCCTAATTCCCCTGGTTGGTTTGAACACAGTGCAGGGATTACCATTAAGTAAAACAACAATGGAAAAAGTGGACAAACATTGATAAATTAAAGTACACCAATGTTCAGAAAAACCAAAAACTTTGAGAGTTTTTATCAGAAAGTTTTGACATGTCTATTTTTAGGCCAATATTACCTGTTTTCTTTTTAATTTTTTTCATTGAGTGCACCATTTCATGATCAACAATTATGTTGTCTGAAATATGCCTAGAGGAAAGAAAAGCATATTGTAAAGGGGAAATTAATTTTCAAGAGACTTTTTAAATCTATTAGCCATAAGTTTAGCCATGTTATGATGTACTTGTTTTTCTTGAAAACCATCATGTACAAGCTTCTTATAGAATGAGAAATCATGGTTTGATGAATAAAAAAAAGGAAAAAAAAATAAAAGAAGGAAGGAAGATGGTAATGAAAAAAAAAATGTGTTTTTTGTTTCCTACGCTACCGACTCAAGATCAAGTTGGCTCAGTAAATTTATCTTTCCCCGAACCTTTTAACAATGATCATTTGATTTTGGTCCGAGTCAGACAGTTAACTAGCATAGATCAGATCATGGTTCGTTGTCTCAGTAATCAGTATCGTCCTCCTAGATAAAAGACGTTATGATGATATTAGCGCTACTGATTGATAATGTTCACAAAGGTTTCATGTCTAATTAAGATATTTTCGCCCCCCATCATATAGATATATTAGGTGTTCAAGTACATTAAATAAGTAAAGTACATGTTTTCACATCTTCCAGCAAAAACCTCTTAATGTTCTAAGTACTGCTAGACTTGCTTCTAAGCTTATTAGTTATACAAATGCAACTACTACTAGTCGTAATAATAACCAGTCTTCTATTAGTCATCAACATGTATCTCCATCTAATGATGTCCTTCTAGAAGATTGTTATATTGCTTACTGTGATGCTTCTTATGATAAAAATACTAACAAATATGGTATTGGTATTGTAATTTTTGACCAAGCAGGTGAATACAAATGATACAAGAAAGTTGCAGGGCGAGCCTTGAACTCTGAAGAAGCTGAATGCCTGGCCTTACTTGAAGCTGCAATGTGGGTCAAATCTAGAGGCTACAACAAAGTTTGCTTTAGAAGCGACGCCAAAAATGCTATCTCCTTTCTCAATAAAAGTATGGACAAGATTAGATGGTTCAATAACTCCATTTTAGAAGATTGTATTTTTATTCTAAGTGATTTAAGCTTTGTTAAAACTGAGTTTGTTAGTAGAGATTTTAATGGTTCGGCAGATAAAGCAGCAAAATATGGTAGAAGATTTAATGTATCAGGTGAATGGTTGGATCGAGTTCCTCCATTTGACCAAAATATGATGTAATCTCTCAACATTTCAATATATCTTTCTTTCCAAGCAAAAAAAGAAAAGAAAAAAAAAGTAAGGTACATGTGATTAAGCCAATAATTTAATTGTAATTTAAATAATTTGTTATATTAGATGTGACTGAGCATATTTCAGTGTCTCCACTTGTTATAAAAATGATATGAAAGCTCGAATCAACTTTTTTATAATTTGAATAACTAATAGATGTCTGGATTTACTCTACTAACTGATATCCCGTTTGAAGATGACTTGTGTGGGAACTAAACAAATCTTTTAAGGACCCTTCCAGGTTATCACGATACTCATGCGTTAAACATTGATATTTTTTATCAAAATTCCATTGATTTTCCATTTTGAAAAAGAATTAATCGCTGAATGACATTGAATCACATTTGCTGACCTAAACTATTTAAATCTTGATTCATCGCGTGGATACTGAGACTCTGTATCATCTATACTATCAAGGTTGCTAATAAGCTAACCTACCCCGCTGCAAAAGGTACAAATCTTGTTCTCTTGAGCCATAATCTTCTTATATTCAATTCATTTGTGTTAACGACGGTAACATTTTTTTTCTTCAATTTAGTATAAAAAATTTGGACATGCCTTATTGTTTATGTTATATATGCCTATTTGGATGGTATTTGTATGTATCAACCGATACATCACATATACAATCTGTATCGGCAGATACATATGTGATACCGAGTATGGATAGATACATTAAGGATCTTGGATTAGTGCCAACAAATACATATACTATAGTGAAAACTACAGCCAAACCCATTTTAAAAAAAAATTCCACTATTAAACCCACGCTCAAAAATTCCACTATACATATACTATAGTGAGAAAATTTCTCCCAAACCTATAGTTCATAAAATTATGTTTCTTCACGATTCCTTCTTCAGTTTCTTTTCTTCTTCTCTGCTGTTAATCAAACTCCAATTCTCTCTTTAGAATCGAAAAAACCCATGGAAAAATTCTCAAAACTGGACATTCTAACGATACATATCTCATCACTTATCTTCTTTCACTTTAAGTGAAATATCATCTCGTTTCCGATGCAACCCATCTTTTAAATTCAATTACTGGTCCTGGCATTTTATCCTTTTTAACTCTGATTTTATCTTGTTCGATCTTTCGTTATTTCAGTGAAGCCCTTTTGCATTTTCACCAAATGCTTAATCATGGTATTTTACCCGATAATGTTGTTACTCCAAGAGCACTAAAAGCTTGTGCTGGATTGTTTGCATTGAAAATTTGGTAGACAGATTCATAGTTTAGTTAAAGTTTGTGGGTTTGAATCATATTCATTTGTTCAATCTTGTTTTATCGACTAGATATGTGTGTGAAATGTGGTGAAATTAAGGACGCTCACATGTTGTTTGATAGAATGGGTCACAGAAATGTGGTTAGTTGGAAATTTCACATATATGATGATTGGTATGATAGATTACGTGTAGACTCTAAGGCTTTGATTTTGAATTTTCACCTGAAGATCTTAAAATGAGTACCAATTAGAAATAGAAAAAGTTCCACAGATTTCGGGAGATGAAAAAGATGAGAAATAATTGGTAACCATTAAAGAGGCATAGGGAGAGCTGTAAGTATCTTATACGTGTTTGGTAAAATATATAGTGACAGTAATGTTAACATCTGTACAGGGAATGAACTAATGAAAACTAGTGCTAGTTTTGGCTTTTTATTCTTTGAAGCATAAAATTAGTGCAAGTGGTGTCATTACCTGATGCTAATGCTAGTGCTAATGAAAGTTATTTCCACTCAAGTGACGGTGAATGAATTAATGATTCATAGTGGCAGTGTAGCTATGAGATGGAGCACTGACGTATCAAATTCCTTTTTTTGTGCAGCACTTGCAAATACATTTCAATCCAAAATCACCGTAACAAGAAGGATTACAAATGATTAAGTAAAATAACTTAGAAGTGTTTACCATTCTTAAATGTATTTTTACCATTTCAATACATTTATTTTTACTTTAATAAATAAGTAGAAATAGATAGCTTCCTCCCATATTTTTTAGATGTATCTCGATGTTGCCCTTTATCATTCTCGGTATTCTTGAATAATTTGTTATGCAACCATGAAAATGGATGCACAATAGGTTATATATCTACCAAATTTGTTGCATCACTTGTTATGCATTCTCGAAATTGATTGCATAACACGTTCTATGACTTTTTTCTTTTTGCATAACTTGTTATGCAGTCCAGAAAATGGTCGCATAACACGTTATGCAGCTATTTTTTTTCTTAGTATTGAAACCAACAAAAAATAAGGTTGCATAACTTGTCATGCACCTACAATAATAGCTACATAACATGTTATGCAATCGTGAAAATGGATGCATAACCTGTTATGCATCCGAAAATATGACTGCATAATGCGTTTGCATCGAGAAAATTGTTGCACAATCTTTTATGCATCGGGAAAATAGATGCATAACCTGATATGCATCCGTAAATATGAATGCATACTGCATTATGCATCAAATTTTTTATGTACGCACTAAAATCAACCAAAACAATGGTTACATAACTTGTTATAGATGCATAATTTGTTATGCAATAAAGAAAATGGTTGCATAATTCGTTATGCGTCTGCATAATGTGTTATACATCGTTTTTGGTGGCTGCATAATGGTTATGTAGTCAATTTTCGAAATTTTGCTTAAAATGAAGATCACCTCCAATATTTTCGTGAAAAACATAAATTTGATATTGTTATTTGCACTCGTTGCGTAGCTCTCGTAAAAATATTTCCAACGATATAAAATTTGTAAAATTCCAAGGCGCGGATTTTTAGATATGTTATATCCAAGTTGTGTTGCCAATTATACCCCTGAAAAATTAGGATGCATAACGAGTTATCCCTGAAAAAACAATATGCATAACACGTAATGTAGATGCATAAATCATCATGCATATATGTTTTAATAATTTTGGGTAATTATGGGTGTCACAGAAATATTTATGGGTGACACGGTATCCAAAATTAATTATGGGTCTGATAATGAGATTTTTTTATTTTTTTTTTTGTCTCTCCCTAATTTCCCCTATACTATACAACAAATACGGGCTTGTATCAAAAGATACGGCTGAATTGACCTTATTTTACTTAAGACGGGCCGTCCCTCCAGGTTTAGCCCACTCACATACCTTTAATCATTTCTTCCTTACTTCTCTTACTTCACTGTATCTGAGTAAAATTTCCGAGGAGTCTCTGTCTTGGCTGCACTCACCGGATACGTAGAAATCGAAAGAATGGCTCCCGTTATAACTTCTAAATCGGTCTTTAATTGACGACTCCAAGATTTGAAGTAAGGATCGGAGCCTCTCTTCTTCTCTATTTTTTCTTTCTCGGCACAGATTTGGGTTTTTTCTTGTCTGAAATCAGATCGTTGCATAATCAGGATCGGTAAGATGAGTTTCCTTCCTATCTTAATTAATTCCATGATTTCTTATCTGAAATTTCATGCCCTAAGCCCCTAATTATCTTCTTATACTGAGATTTTCCCCCTAAATTTGAAATTTCAGGAATTAACTGAGCCCTGGAATGGTTGAAATGGAATCTCCTATCAAGAAACTTCTGGATGATGATGATGATGACTAGGTTTAGTGTTCTTCTAATTTTGTAAAAAATTCTACAATTTTCAGTTTGTTCTACAAATTTCTGTCCGGATTATCATGGTTCAAATCTCAGATTTGTTGCAGTTATTGGAAAAAAAAAATACTATGTAGAAAACATAGATGTTATAGTTAAAAACCTGTGGTTTAGTTTCTGACATTAGTCGTAGAATCATGGATGACAATTTACAAGTACAGTGACAGTCTTTATTTGATGTGGTTGTCATTTTGGAGTAGAATAATTATGTTTATGTGTTTTTTAGTTACAAGCACTTTGTTGTTGTTGTTGTTGTTGTTGTTTTCAGTTTGGTTCTATAATGTAATCCCAGATGCACTTTCTAGTCATTTATGAATAACAAAGAGAGCCGTATCTTGCTGAACCTTACTGTGTATAGTTTGTTGTTATTGTTAGGCAGCAATGTGGGTCATGGCGCAACAAATTTTGCTAGTGTCTTTGCTAAGAAAGTGAGAGTGCATTAGTAAAGTACAACAATTGGATTGTCGTCAAAGGTATGCACTCCTTTTACTTGATTTTTTCATTAGGAACCACTGCTACTGAACTACTCCCTCCGTTCCTAAATAATAGGCTGGTTTCATGTACAAATTACACATGAAACCAGCCTATTATTTAGGAATGGAGGGAGTAGCATTTATATCATTAGTGACAAGAATTACATTGAACTTGTAGTTTTCTTTTCAATAACTAGAACAAATTTATTGTAGTACATAGGAATTAGATAAAAGTATATTCCGTTATTTGAAATTTTAACAGAAATCGTGAAATGTGTGTGGCAACTAAATCCACAAATCTCCAATACCCAAACCACCACTTTTGTTTCCGTACTAAAGCTTGTTTTTTACATCTTCTTAAACTTAAATTCCATCTTCTTCATCCCTCCCACAAATAATATCCGTAGGGAACCCACTTAACAAGTTACTAAGAAAAGCTGAACCATCTACACTCAGTGTATCAAAGTGAGACCCTCTTGGTATCTTAATGCTCAAGTTATTGTATAATAAATTGAATTACCCAAGAAAGTCTATTGATGTCAAAGATTGTGGGATTTGTCCAGACAAATTGTTGGAATTCAAATCTAAAGTGTCTCAACCTGTCATGCATGTTTCCAATACTATGTGGGATTACACATGAAAAGTGATTAAATGATAAATTTAGAGTGGAAAGCCCTTTCAGTAGGCCCATCTCGTCTGGGATATTCCCTTCTAGAATGTTGCACGGTAGATCAATTCCTGAACAATAGACGTATAAGTACTCATCCCTTTGATCACCATTTGTAGTTGGACATCAACAGCAAAAGCAAGGTCATCGTCTTACAAGTATGTGTCATTACTTCTACTCAATAGCATCTTCAGGTTTCCAACTTTCTTAGGAATTGGACCAGTGAGATTGCTTTTTTTAAAGATCTAAGATTATAAGTTGGGTTAACTTAGTAATGGCAGATGGGATTAATCCCCTGAACTTGTATGACCTTAACAAAAGGATTGCAAGACCATTAAGTGAACCAATTTAACTGGGCATACTGCTTTCAAAATTGTGGTTCCCCAAGTTTAGAAGTTCCAGATTCTCAAGCTCTTGTATGAAACTAGGAAAAGAACCATTAAGACAGTTATCATTTAGTTGAAGATATCTGAGCTATCTTGCCTGTTCAAGCTAATTTGGAACGTTTCCAGTGAAATTATTCCTGCCAAGGTTTAGTGAAAACAGAGAAATGAAGTAACCAACACTATAGGGTATAGTCCCAGGTAGCTGGTTGTTGGAGAGGTCAAGGTAATTTAGACCGGAGTTTGGTGAAGTAACTTAGAGGTGAAATAATTCTAAAAAATCTAATAGAGATATAAGAGAAAAAAAAATTGGGGCAGAAGAAATGGACTGGGAAAAGGGAGTGGGAAGACAAAATTTTTGGGGACAATATCCTATAGGAGAATATTTTTATCCCCCTAAAATTTTGCTCTTATATCTCTGTTAGATTTTTTTAGAATTATTCATCAAATCTGAGAGTGAAGAATATTTCTGTTTGTTTTACAAATTTCTGTTTAGGTCATCCTGGACTGAATCTCAGATTTTTTGCAGTTATTGAAACAAAAACTATGTAGAATACATAGATATTGTAGTTCAAAACCTGTGGTTTAGTTTCTGACATTCAACTAGTCCCATGAATCATGGGATGACAATTCGCAAGTACAGTGACTCTCTTTATTTGATGAGGTTGTCATTTTGGCATAGAATAATTATGTTTATGAGTTTATTAGTTACAAGTACTTTGTTCGTACTACAATGTAATCCGAGATGCACTTTCTAGTCATTTATGAATTACAAAGAGAGCTATTTCTTGCTGAACCTTACTGTGTATTGTTGTTATTTTTCTGCAGCAATGTGGGTCATGGCGCAACATGTTTTGCTGGTGTTTTTGCTAAGCAAGTCAGAGTGTATTAGTAAAGTACAATAACTGGATTGTCGTCAAAGGTATGCCTGCCTGTAACTTGATTTTCTCATTAAGTTGTGGTCGATCACTACTATTGAACTAGCATTAGTGACAAGAATTATTACATGGCACTTGTAGTTTTCTTTTCGATAATGAGATTTTTTTTTATTATAGTACCAAAGTATTAGATGAAAGAATATTCCATGATTCAAATTTTTAACAGAAATCTTGCAATTCGAGTTGCAACTAAATCTACAAATCTCCAATACCCATACCACCACTTTTGTTTCCGTATTAGCAAAATGAGGAACAGACCCCAAAATCCAACTCCAAACCCCAAAAAAACAACACCATAAATCAGAAGCTTCTCTTTTACATCTTCTTGATCATCTTCTTCAACTTCAATTCCATCTTCTTCATTACTCGCACAAATAATCTCCAAAGGGAACCCACACAACAAGTAGTTACCAACAAAAGCTGAACCATCTAGACTTAGTGTATCAAAGTGAGACCCTCTTGGTATCTTACCACTCAAGTTATTGTATGATAAGTTGAAATACCCAAGAGAGTCTATTGATATCAAAGACTGTGGGATTTGCCCAGACAAATTGTTGGAATTCAAATCTAAAGAGTCTAAACCTGTCATGTTTCCCATGCTATGTGGGATTACACCTGAAAAGTGATTATGTGATAAATTGAGAGTGGAAAGCCCTTTCAGTAGACCGATCTCATCTGGGATGTTTCCTTCGAGAATGTTGCTCGATAGATCAATTCCTGAACTATAACCGTATAAGTGCTCCAGTTGGATAATCATCCCTTTGATCACCATTTGCAGTTGGACATCAACAGCAAAAGCAAGGTCACTGCCATACGAGGATGTGTTATTAGTTCTACTCAAGAGCATCTTCAGGTTTCCAATTTTCTTAGGAATTGGACCAGTGAGATTGTTGTTCGATAGATCTAAGATTATTAGCTGGTTTAACTTAGTAATCTCAGATGGGATCAATCCCCTGAACTTGTTTGACCTTAAAGAAAGGATTGCAAGACCATTAAGTGAACCAATATAACTGGGTATACTGCTTTCGAAATTGTTGTTTCCCAAGTTTAGAAGTTCCAGATTCTCAAGCTTTCGTATGAAACTAGGAAAAGAACCATTGAGACTGTTATCATTTAGTTGAAGGTATCTGAGCTCTCTTGCCTGTTCAAGCTCATTTGGAACATTTCCAGTGAAATTATTCCTGCCAAGGTTTAGTGAAAACAGAGAAATGCAGTAACCAACACTATAGGGTATAGTGCCTGATAGCTGGTTGTTGGAGAGGTCAAGGTAATTTAGATCGGAGTATGCTGAAGTAACTTTTACGCAAAACGAAGATGGTATCGGACCCAGCAACTTATTACCAGATAAAGAAACGAAATGAGCACTAGATAATCTTTTACCAGTCTCTACTGAGATTTCACCACTAAATACATTTTGTGATAAATCAAACGTGTAAGAATTTTGAGGTGGAAGTGGAAGAGGACCATGAAGATTATTATTCGATAAATTCAAACTTACACGTGTATTTTGGTCGATACTAAAATGAAGTTGATGGGGCAGTGTTCCTTGGAAGTAGTTTCTTGAGAGATCTATGCTATTGAGAGTTTGGAGGTTAAAGATACAAGACGGGATAGCACCTGTTAACATGTTATGAGACAAATCTAAATTCTTAAGATGAGGTAGATTACAAATAAATGACGGGATGTATCCTTTCATATTGCATGATTTCAGCTCCAAACTCTCAAGTTGATATTTAGTCCATGGAAGTAAGTTTCGATCTACGGTTATGTTATTTGAGTTAAGATTTAGTGAAATTAAGTTTAGATCATTGATCATAGATAACAAGGAAATTATGCCCTCTATAGAATTCTGAGACAAATCTAGATATTGTAGGTTTTGAAGCTTTGTAATGCATCTTGGTGTTGTTCCTATTAATCTGTTTGAAGCTAAAGAAATTTTTTGAAGGAAAGATATCTTGCAGATTGAATTTGGGATGTGTCCTTGAAAATTATTCATAGACAAGTCGAGAAACTGTAGATGTCTTAGATTTGAAATGGAAGAAGGAATGTAACCTGTTATGTTGTTTTCAGAGAGGTCTAGAGACTGTAATCTAGAAAGGTTGTAAATTGAAGAAGGTAAGGAATCTTGAATTGAACATCTTGAAGCAAAAAGACTGATTAGTAACGGTGCATTTGAGATGGAACTTGGAATTGGTTTGCCTACAAAAGTTTTTGAGATATCAAGTATTTCGAGCTTAGGCCATTGATGTTCTTCTTCAAGCATAAAATTAAGATCAGCATGAAGATCAAAATTCCAGCTGACATGAAGCTCTTTAAGTTGAGGGAGATAAGGAACTGAGCCTTGTAACTGACAACCAGATAGGTGAAGAATAGAAAGTGAAGTCAAATTAGCCACCTGGATGGGAATTGGAGAATTCAGATAATTGAAGTTCATTCTCAAATATGATAGATGCGAAAGATTGTGAAACTGATGGATAGGAAAAGGGATAGCAATACTACAACCAGAGAGATCAAGATGTCTTAGATTTGAAAGAAAAGAGATTGGTTCTGCAAAATTTTCGTGTGAAGATGCTGCAGCAGCCTCATGTAGATTGACACCAGCCAACTTCAGTACATTTAGATTCACCAACCCTTTTACCCACTTTGTAGATGATGATACTAAGGGCAAGGTAGAGGTAGAAAATAATGCTTCTGTAGCTACAAAACTGCAAGATATGTCTAAGTACTGTAGAGACGATAAGTTTGAAAATTGGGTGTCAATCGAGCCAGAAAACCCAGAATTGGAGAGGTCAAGATGTCTAAGATTTTTCAGATTAGAGAACTTACCTGGGATTTTTGTGTCCGTAAATTTGTTGAAGCTAAGGTCTAAATACTCTAGATGTGTAAGAGTGAAAAGGGAAGGAGGGATTTTACCAGTAAGTGCAGGAAGAGTGGAGATTTCTGAGGACCCGGTGGCATCGTTGTAATCTAGTTTAATCGTGTTTCCAAGGTCTATTTTGACAACGTGAAAGGAGTCGTTGGAGCATCCGACTCCATACCAATTACAGCAGTTCTGATGATGTCTGCCTTCTTGCCATGAAGATAGGCGATTCGCAGGGTCTTCGAGTTGTGATTTGAAGCTTAAAAGAGCGATTCTCTCATCTTCATGACAAGCATGCGAGACTATTAGTGATTGACTGATTACTAAAGAGAAAAGTATGAAATAAATAGTATGAAATGAGGGTAATTGAATATTGAGTTTATTCATGACTAACCAGAACCAAGTTAGCTATTTATGATTTGTTTAATAGGGTGTGATGGGTATATATATAATTTTCTTCTACTTTCTCAAAACAATGTATTCAAGATTTTGATACCTGGTGGTTTTCTTTGACTCACGATTGAACGAACTTAGGGGGTACACCATAGTTTTTTGTCATATTGTGTTTGTTTCATCACCGGTGTGGTGACTTGTGAGTATGATAGTCTTTGAATGTGTTGCTGAATTTAGAACCACTTGGTTGGTCAGCAAAATGTTAACTTTAGGTTCATTGACACAGACAGATATTTATGTAGGCTTGACTTACATCATCCCCTTCTATTTTACTTTTTTAATTGATCAATTGTGTCCTTTATATGAAAACATAGCTTGTCCTGATGAATGTGTTGAGAACTTGGGATGTATTTTGCAGATTCAATTTTGTCGGTCGCTGAATTTTACAAATAATTTTTTGTTTGCAGCATGCCGTGGAGCCATAAAAGAAGGCGGATTATTACCAAACTAGCAGGGTCTATTGCTATGAAAACAAGTTATTTGAAGGGCCTTGAAGGAAGGATTTGAAGCTTAAAAGTGACCTTAGTTTGCAGTTGCATAGAGTTATTGGCTGTCTGTTTCTTCTTTGTGGGTGTTCCAGCATTATGTTCTGAAAGTTGAAAGAAATTAGTGGAGCAAAGAAGACCACCAGCAGGTCAAAAGAAATGATTCTGACAGGACTGATCCATATATGTTAAAATCCAACTGAGGTACTGTTGAAACAAGAGAATCTTTGGGAGAATTGGAAATCTTCAAAGGTCAAGATGTGTGGTTAATGTTGCACTACCCATCCACTGCTATAATCTGTTGAATTAATTAATCATTCGAATCGCTCAGGGATCTAGTGAAGTTAAAAAATTTCTCTATAAGCAATAATAATCGACCACACAGAAATTAGTACTCTCAATCTAAATTCTGAATTTCCTTAGAGATGGCGCTGCATAAAACTGAACATCAAGAGGTCCCATCTATTGAAAAAGAGCGATATGCTCCCTGGGTTCAAATTCTACAGTATAAGAATTTCCCCGATCACAATCCGCACTATGCGAATGATAAGTCTCGGTCATGGGTGTGGAAAGTTATTTGCAGGAATGTAGAAGTCGTAAGAGATAACTACTATTGGGAAATTAGGGCCCGTACAAAAATACATCCATATCCGAAGCTTAGTTAGCAATTCGGAATTCGGAAAACGTACGGATCGGCAAACGTACGTGTATTATACGGATTAATAGGAGTTTCATTCGGTCAAAAATCCGGTCAACGGTTCGTGATTCGTCAATAATTCGGAACGGCATACGTATGTGTATAATTCGTTTTATAGATATGAGTTCGCCGCATAAAATTCGGCTTATATATATAATAAACGAGTAAACATTTATAGTGGAAATATAACATTTTGCCATATATGCAAGTAGTTATACGTCATTTTGTGTGGTTTGATCGTATTATATATAAAATATATGTGTTTATAACAAAAAGCTGGCCAGACAGATGGTGGGGGAGTTTGGGGTCAGGGGTTCGATCCCCTTTAATGATAATGTCCTTTTTGTTTAAAACGGATTTAACTAAATATTGGGCTTCGCTGGACTGTATCCAAATGGGCCGACTTGGTCACTGGGCTTTGCTGGACTGTCCAAATGGGCCGACTTAGTCAAACGAATTCTTGTTCGTACGGGAAATTCGCGTATAAGTCGGGAAGCTGAGAAAACACGCGTACCTGGTTCGCAGTTCCAATTGAACGGCCGATTCATTCACCACCAGTTCGTAAAAATTTGTGACTTATTCGCGAATGATACGGCGAATTGCTAACTAGGATCCGAAGTGCTACACTTCCCCCATGAGTTTCCCCCTGAGATGTCAAATTTTCATCCATTGATCCCTGGATTGGAGCTAACAGGGGCCTTTTGTGTGGTATTAGGCTACTATCCCAATGACACCTCATGGTGGAAGATATTGGCGGAGACTAATGGAGGATAGCTAGCATTTTTGTATCCATATAGAGGGGTGCCTGCCTGGCTGCCTGCCTATTATAAATGGGCTTATTTGGTGGAGAATGCCATTTCGTGATAGAAATAGAAACCTATTAGGGGCTCCAAGAAAAGAGTTTTGAAGGTTCCCAAGGATTCAAATAGTAGGCATTACTTATAGATCCTATTATAGTGGTATTAGTTAGTGGCAGGTCCACCCATTAAAGTCCAATAACCGGAGGTCCATAATTAAAAGAAAAATGAAAAATGGACCCAATTTTTTAAGCCCAGGTCCTGTACACGTGCTGGATCAGATGTGCGAAATTTAAAAATACCACAAATAATCTTTCATATTTAATAGGTTTATAAACACGAGAAGAACATTGACATTTCATATTCGTTTTCTTCTTCTCTTTCTTCTCACTGCTGTTGTGAATGGATTCTGAACAAATCAAAAAAAAAAATCTTCAATCTTTCTCGTTTTTATCAAATCATATGAAGATTTTTCTCTTACAATGTTTATTTTAGGGTTTCACGAAATAATCGTTGTTGTGTTTGATTACGTATTTTATCTCTCCATGTTTGATTTGTTGATTATTTACTTGATCTAGATGAATAATCATATTTTTTGTTCATTTCGTTATTAGATTTACTTATACCACTTCTATTTTGTTGGTTTTAGATGTGTTTCAGTTTGTTTTTGCATATGAAGCAGCAGTATGTATATCCTGTACTGATAGAAACCTAGTTTATTAAGAAGAAGAAGAAGATGCATCGTTATGATTTACGATGAGAAGATTTGTTTGTGTTTCTAGGTATGTTTACTAATCATCTTCTTTAAATATTTTGTTTGTTTTTCTTATTTTGATTTGTTTTCCGATTGTATTATGAAGATCAAATCAATTTTCATGACGCTTTTTTGTTTTTAGGTTTGTTACAATTTGCTTTTGTGTACGAATTGACAGTACGTATACGACGTACTGATATAAAATTCTTCTGATTCGGTTATATTCAGAGTTTGGGCACTCTTTTTGGTTCGATCTATGAGTACGTATGTGTAGTACTGAAATATGTACTTTGATTCGGTTATATTCAGAGTTTTTCCACTGTTTTTGGGTTAGATCCATGAGTACGTATGTGTAATACTGAAAGATGTGCTTTGCTTCGGTTATATTCATAGTTTTGCTACTGTTTTTGGGTTCGATCCATGTGTGCGTATGTGTAACATTGAAAGATGTGCCTTGATTCGGTTATATTCAGAGTTTTGCCAGTGTTTTTGGGTTCGATGTCGTAATACTGAAATATGTGTTTCGATTTGGTTATATGCATGGATTCATCACTACTTCTTGACATGCAGTTGATTTTTTAGTTCATGAATATGCAGTACATAGATGGCGTACGGTTAGAAACTTCTTTTGATTATGTTTTATTCAGAGTTTTTCCACTGTTTTTGGGTTTGATCCATGAGTACGTATGTGTAATACTAAAATATGTGCTTTCATTAGGTTATATTCATCACTTCTTTTTTACATGAAGTTGTTTTTTTAGTTCATGAATACGCAGTACGTATATGGCGTACTGATAAAAACTTCTTCTGGTTATGTTATTTGTTTGATCCATGAGTAATTATGCAAAATACTGAAATATGTGCTAATTTTGTACAACTTTTTCTTTGTTTACTGTGCATATATAGGTTTTCCTTTATTTTTTTTTATGATTTAATATTGTATTAAAGAAATACTAGAGATTAATTGGTATGATCCTACTATATATGTGATGTAAAACCTTTTCTACTTTATTTGTCATTGTTTCTAACAAACATGTACTTTTCTTGTAAGCAGTGTAGCAGATACATACTCGAATTTGTAAGAAGCAAATATATACACGAATTTGAAAGCAATGTAGCAGATACGTATCCTATTTGTAAGCAGTGCAGCAGATATGTACTCATATTTTTAAGTAGTGTAGCAAATATGCACTCGAATTTGTAAGCAGTGTAGTAGATATGTACTCGAATTAATTTATAAGCAGTGTAACAGATATGTACTCAAATTTTTAAGTAGTGTGGCAGATATGTAATCAAATGTGTAAACAGTGTAGAATATATGTACTCCAATTTGTGGTCCTTTATATGTTTTAATTAAATTTGGACCTTCAGATAAATAAAATCCCGATTTGGTAGAAGTATGTTATTTCACACGTATTTAAACAGTAGGGTATATTAGTCATTTCCATGTTTTCAAAGAACTTTGGACCCTAGGATAAGGGTAAAATCCCGTTGGACCCTATATAAATAACCTTATGGGCCTAGGACCAAACAAGAAATTTTCTATTCAAATATCCAATGATGAAGATAAGGGGACCTAAGAGCAATTCTTATGGAAATGTTCCAATGAAGTTGTTTGTTGAGCCACGTGGATGGTCAAACAAGATTCTCCACTATGGAAAAGAAGTGAGCGATTGATGGTTAAACGCGCGGCAGAATGTCTCGCGTTGGCGTTCGAACTACAAGCGTTGGCGCCATTGGGAAAGATTCCAACGAGAGAATTAGCAACGCCAGCGTTTGAGACACGACGCCAACGGCAACTTGTTAACATTAACCGGAACGGATAGTTTCCATTTCCACCTCTATAAATACGGCTCGAATTTGATCTCATAAATACACAACAATCTTTCATCCGATCAATCTTTTCTTACTTTCAATTTTCAACCACTAATTCTGATTCTGAGGAGGATATGGAGATGGATTACATGTTGTACTAAGAAGATGAAGAAATGTGTATGGAGTTTTTGCATCAAATGGATGAAGATGCAGATCAAGATAGAAGAAGACGAAATTTTATGTCGCAATTACAAACCGGGATCATACCAAAGCCTTCAAAGCTATATGAAGTTGCGACTAGAAGATGGACGCGGCGGAATCGACATTTTTACCACAAAAAGTTGATGCATGATTATTTTAATCATGAATGTTTGTATTCCGATGAGAATTTTAACGGTAGATTCCGCATGTGCCGCAAATTTACGCAAAGGATTATTGCCGAGATTTGTCAGGTACAACCTTTATTTACTTATCAGTATGATGCACGACATATACGAGGATTAAGTCCCAAACAAAAGGTCACTGCGGTCCTCCGTATACTATGTAACGGGGTACCAGCGGATTCCATGGACGATTATATCCATGTTGGGAAAACAAACGCCTTTAGGTATCTCAAATTGTTTTGCCAAACAATAGTCGAGCATTTTGGTCCAACCTTTTTAAAAAAGCCTACTCAGGAAGATGTTCAATGAATAACTGCAGAAAACATCGAGAGGGGTTTTCTAGGAATGATAGGTAGTCTTGACTGCATGCACTGTACGTGGCATGCGTGTCCGGTAGAACGGGAAGGCCAATATAAGGGTTATTGTCCAAAACCAACTGTAATTTTGGAAGCTTCAGCTACTTATGATTGTTAGTTTTGGCATTCCTTTTTTGGACTCCTGGGTTCAAATAACGATCTCAACGTTTTATATAAGTCACCATTGTTTGAAGATATTAAGAATGGGGTCGCGCCGCATTGTAATTTCACCATCAACGATCATCACTATACTCAAGGTTATTATCTAGCAGACAGAATCTATCCAGAATGGCCAACTATAGTTCAAGCTTATAAACAGGTAGGCTTTAACACCCAACAAATGTCATGCAAAAGGGATGTTTAACGCACTTTTTCCATATTGAAAAGGAAGTTTGCCATCATAGCTGGGCCGGCACGCTTTTTTGATCTTCAAGAAATGAACAAAATTATGCTGACTTGTATCGTTCTGCATAACATGATCATTCAAGAAACCAGGCGCGACCCAACCTGGACTAGTTTTCCAGGCCTGGACTTGTTGTTGTTCGGTTGCATCCATTTTCTTAGTCCATACAACATATTGTCGCTCATTCATTTTTCCAACGTCCAAGGAGAGTAACTTGTTTATCTTACAATCCCTATAGTATTGTTCTCGCGAAAGACGACTATATCTGCCTCTCCATTTCCTTGTGATTAGCATAGTTGAACTCTCTTGAACCTCCTTTTGCTGCTCTTTGTGCCGCGTCTCTCGCAGCTTTTACAGCTTTCACACCACCTCCTGTTCTTCTCTTGGACTTGGTGTTAACGTCTAAATTATTATTGTGTTGATCCTGACTACCCGGAGTTCTATCAGGTGAGGAAGCATGCCCTCCATTATGAAAATCATGCGAGATAGAACTATGTGATGATCTTTCAGGCACTTGATGACCTTCCAGCAAGTATGTATTAAACTTGTTAAGCATCCTCAAAATGGTGAAACAAGTTTCATGTTGAAAGATGCAACCTTTGTGGGATCTTTGCCACTCTTCCCGACATCTTCGTTCCATATGCGGTTCGCCTTCACCACTTTTTCTATTGTTCCACACTTGAGTGATCAAAGCTACATATTCATAAATTGTGTGAAAACGATGACACAACCCATCGACATCACATCTATTAATGTTACCGGTTTCTTCACCAAAGTTTTCTAAAATCTTACCATAAAAAAAAAAAAATTCTTGATAAATACCATTGATATTATCTAATGTAAATAATAAATAATTTTTGCAAAGTGATTTTTCTTCATCCATAGTATACTTGGGACCAAGAATTCTTGTGTTTCTTTGTTGTGATTGTTGTGTTTGTTGTTGTGTTTGTGTTTTTTGTGGTATTTGTTGTTGTGTTTGTTGTTGTTGGGATGCCATATTTGTTAGAGATGAATTTTTTCTGGAAGATTGAATTGATATGAATAGTTTTGTTTGAAAAGAAAAAGAAAATTTAGAGACGGTATGGAAATTGTGTAATGTTGAGGTAGTGTTGACGAAGGTGTGAGTTTAAGTCTATAGACGAAGTGAATTTATAGGTAAAAGAAAGGAACACTTGTGTGGATGGAAAGAGCAGTTGGCGCTCTTAGAAATAACGCGACGTCTTTATAAAAAACGCTAGCGTTCTAAGAGAAGACGCGTGTTGGACGTGCAAACACTGGCGTTATTTCTTCTGACACCAGCGTTTGTAGCAAGTTCGCCTGTCCTTACCACAGACGCGCGCTGGTTGTTCCATCTCGATGTTCAAATCCACAAATATATTGATTTGAACATCCATTTTTCATGTTTGTTCATTCCATAGTGGGAGCAAAATGAACAAACTCCAAGTTTGTTCATTCCATAGGAAGTGCTCTAATTCATAATAAAAATACTAAAATACCCTTAACATATTAAATATAAACATAAAACTAATTTGTTTTCATTCCTCTCCTTTTAACTCTTCCATTTTTTTCTTCCCCGCCATCTCCATCGCCCATTTCTTCGATTAATCGTCAATTCTCAAAATAATTCATTATCAATTAACACCGCTTAATCCACCCGTAATGACTTTAATAAGGTAAAAAATCAAAAACCCATCTTATTTCGTTGGTTTTAATGCATGAATAGGCGGAATCGATCAAATTATATTTTTGAACAATGCCTACGGTTTCAGAACTGTCTACGGTTTGGAAGTATGAATTTTCCCAACTGTATACAATACCTACGGTTTAGTTTCCCACAGTAGACAATGCCTACGGTTTGGTTTCCCAACCATAGACAATGCCAACAGTTTCAGAACTGTCTACGATTTGGAAGTATGAATTTTCCCAACGGTAGACAATACCTACGGTTTGGTTTCCCCACTGTAACCAGTGCCTACGGTTTGGTTTCCCAACCGTACCGTAACTTCTACCTACGGTTGGTTAAATTGAAGTTTTCTAACCATAGGTTAGCTTATGGTTTGAATTTGGGGGTTTTCAAATGCAAAAATAAGTGATTCGCACGAAAATTAATCACTGAATACAGACAAAAAATGATAGTTACATATTGGATCGCACGAAAATTAATCACTGAATACAGGCAATATATGCCTAAAAAGAACCATCAGTACAAAATGCTTGCACTGAGTAGATTAACAAACATTAGTACAGACAAAAATACTAAACTTAAATCTCTGGAAAAAATAAAAAATGTTTATGAATTTTATTAGGCGTGTATATAATCCAGGCAGCTGTTACTGCACAGCTGCAACGTGCGCAAGTCCAAGTCTTTAGGAATATAGTTATTAACGCTGTTGTAAATCCGAGTCTTTTGTACTTTTTGTTATTGTAACAAGTCCTGTAAATTCGTTCTATCTGTTAGGTCTTTCTTCCATTGTATCTTGTACTCGTGCATATAAATACTTATGAAATATCAATCTGTCTACACAGTTGTGAGACAATAAACCAATATACTTTAGAATCTTTGATGGTATCATCTTGATCCATCATAGGACCTATTTTTCTCTCTTACGCTGCCTTATCAATCTTTGCTTTCTCTCTCACAATGGTGGAAACTTCAGATCAATCACCTCCTTCCAGTCCAATTCATCAAACCAATGAAAACCTAACAAACAATGAAACCCAACTCAATTCTTCAGGGAATAATCGAACCCTAGATCCTTACATAATTCATCCAAGTGACAATCCTGCAACAGTGCTGTCTTCTCCTCTTTTGCAGGGGGATAATTATGGTTCCTGGGTTAGGGGAATCACTAAGGCTCTAAATGGTAAGGGTAAGCTCGGTTTCATTGACGGATCTCTTCCTCCTCCAAAAGATGAATTGCAGTATCAGTGCTGAAAGCGTTGCGACGATATCGTCGGCAGTTGGTTATTAAACTCTTGTCAATCAGACATTAGGTCTAACTTCCTATATGATCCTTCATCTCGAGAAATATGGAAGGACTTACATGTGCGATTCTGTATATCTAATGCTCCTATTTTATTCCGTCTCAAGTCTGCTATAAATGCCATTAGGCAAGAATTTATGTCCGTTTATATGTATTATACCAAAATCAAAACTATATGGGATCAATATGATTCCCTGGTTACTACAACCGAAGTCTGTATTTATGGTGCCGGCAAGTCTCTTCTTGAGATACTAGAACGTGAAATAGCCATGGAGTTTATTCAAGGTTTGCATGATCGCTTCTCTAACCTCAGAAGTCAAATTATGATGATGGATCCCTTTCCCACCGCCCTCCGTATCTTCAATATGGTGCAGCAGAAGGAAGCACAACAACACATTACGGCCAGCCCTCTTCCAAGCATCAACTCAGCTGCACTCAATACGAATTTATTTTCAGCATCAACTTATGATAATCGTTCTGCTACCAATCAACACAAGAGACCGAGACCATACTGTGATTATTGCAATCGCTATGGTCATGTTCGAGATCGCTGCTATCTTCTTCATGGTTTTCCCTCGACAGCTACATCACAGCCTGTTGCGGCCAATAACACTGCCGTACAACCTGATTCTCAATCTGCACTGCCTACTTTTTCTGCTGAACAATACTCTCGCATGTTGGCACTGATCAATACTCCATCTGAAGATACTTCAATGGAACCAAGGGTGAACTTCGCTGGTAAGTTATTCAACACCTTTTTCTTTGAACCATGGTTTGTTGATAGTGGTGCTACTCACCACATTTTTAATTCATTGTCTTATTTCACTTCATATTCTCCTGTTCAATCTTTGATTCAAATGCAACTCCCTGATGGTACTCTATCTACTGTCAAACATATTGGTGAAGTAGTTTTCTCACCAACTTTGAAATTATCTAATGTTCATCATATTCCGAATTTTAAGTTTAATCTATTGTCGGTGAGCCAATTAACTCGCTCTTTAAATTGTGTTGTTATTCTTACACACAATTATTTCACTTTTCAGGACCCTGTCAAAACCAAAGTGATTGGTCAGGGTGAACTTACCTCCGGTCTCTATCATCTACGGGATTCTACATCACACCCAACATCATCTAAAGTTCTTTTCAATAATAAGACGTCCTTTGACATTTGGCATTGCTGTCTCGGACACCCTAGTTTAGCTCGTTTTATTTTTCTATGTAATTCGTATGACTATATTAAGTAAAGTTTTTCTAATTCGTGTGATGTGTGTCCAATGGCTAAGCAAACTCGTTTACCTTTTAATAAAAATAGCATTTCTTCTCATCGTTGTTTTGAACTTATTCATTGTGATATATGGGGACCATTTTCGACTCCTTCTATGACTGGTGCTAAGTATTTTCTCACCATTGTAGATGATTTATCCAGATGTACTTGGGTGTACCTTATGCATACCAAGAGTGAAACATTCAAATTTTTTGCTCGACATGTTATGACTCGGTATTCTAAGAAAATTCATATCATTTCTACAGGTACCTCTTTACCTATTTTGCCAATTTTACAACGTATTCAATCAGATAATAGAACTGAATTCTTATCACGCGAGTTTTATGCATGGATCCATGAAAATGGTATTCATCATCAGCGCAGTTGTACTCATACTCCACAACAAAATGGAGTGGTTTGGAAACATCGTCATCTACTAACTATTGCTAGGGCTCTTCGTTTCTAGGCCAATTTTCCTATCACCTACTAGGGTGAATGCATTTTAACAGCAGCATATCTCATAAATAAAATTCCAACTCCAGTGCTCTCTAAACGATCTCCTCATGAAGTTTTATTAGGTACGAAACCAAACTATCGTCATCTTCGTATTTTTGGTTGCTTATGCTATGCTAGTAATACTAAGATAACAAATAAGTTTGATCCGCATGCTACACAAGGAGTGTTTCTTGGTTATCCATACAACTATAAAGGTTATATCATTATCGATCTTGCAACAAAAACTACTTATATATCTCGAGATGTTATTTTTCATGAACATCTTTTTCCATTTAAGGATGCACAGGTCCCTACTACTGATATCTTTCAGCCTGTCATTCAGGATGATATATTTTATGACGATTCAAATACTAATTTAGAATTGGAATCGTCTTATCCACTTGTTGATTCTCATTTGGACTGTTCTACTCAGACTCCTTCTCAGTCTGAACGTGCTTCATCAATGCAGTCTACTGGTGTTTCCCCGCTGCAGTCTACCTGTGGTTCTCCGTTTACTGCTGAATCTTCGGCAACTTCTTTTCCCAATGTAGATACTGCGGACGCTCAAGCTACAGTTTCTTCACCCTATGATAATACACCTGATGTCATTTTACGTCGTTCTACACGGGAACATCATCGTCCTTCCCATTTAAAGAATTATATCTGTTCCGTTGAGCAATGTAAGTCAACAACTCCTTATCCTATTACCAACTATATTTCTTTTACTCAATTTAATCCACAACATCGCGCTTTCATTTCCTCAATTCTAACTAATGATGAACCGCGCAATTTTTCCGAAGCCATAAAAATTCCAGATATGGGTGATTCCATATTCAAGGAACATAGGCTTTAGAGGACAATGATACCTTCACTATGACTGATCTCCCACCTGGTAAAACTTCCATTGGATGCAAATGGGTTTTTAAAACCAAATATCGACCTGATGATACGATTGAACCCCGTAAGGCGTGTCTTGTTGCTAAGGGTTATACGCAACAAGAAGGAATCGATTTTCATGACACCTTTGCTCCAGTAGCCAAACTGGTTATTGTTCGTGTTCTTTTATCTATTGCAACCATTTATAATTGGCCACTCCATCAACTTGATGTTAACAATGCATTTTTACAGGGTAATCTACTAGAAGACATTTATATGAAGATTCCTTCGGGTTTCCACAAGAAGGGAGAAACTCGTGTTTACAAACTGGATAAATCTTTATATGGCCTTAAACAAGCCTCTCGCCAATGGTTTGCTAAGTTTTCAACATCTTTCCTTAATGCAGGTTTCACATAATCTCGTGCTGACTATTCTCTTTTTACTTTCCACTCTGGTAAAATCTCAATTTATGTTTTGGTTTATGTTGATGACATTATTATCACTGGTAATAATGATTCTACTATTCAGGACCTAAAACAGAAACTCGAATCACAGTTTTCACTCAAGAACCTTGGTCGCTTGAAATATTTCTTGGGCATTGAGGTATCTCGTTCTCCAAAAGGTATTTTTCTCTGTCAACGCAAATATATTCTTGACATTGTTAATGATTCTGGCCTTTTAGGAGCTAAGCCTTCCCTATCTCCAATGGAGCAACATCTAAAATTACTTCCATCCTATAGTGACATTCTGTCTGATCCGAGTATTTATTGACGTCTCATAGGTCGACTTCTCTATCTTCAAGTGACACGTCCCGATATTACTTTTTCTGTTAATTATTTAAGTCAATTCATGCAGCAACCATGTTCTGGTCACTTGGATACTGCACATCGTGTTGTTCGTTATCTTAAAGGTACTGTTAGTCATGGCATTTTTTATCAGCTTCAAGCACTTTATCTCTTTCAGGTTACACCGATTCTGATTGGGCAGGCTTCCCTACAACCCGTCGATCAATGACATGTTATTTTACGATGTTAGGAGATAGTCCTATTTCTTGGAAGTCCAAGAAACAGCCAACATTATCTCTTTCTTATTCTGAATCAGAATATCGTGCTCTTGCACGAGTCACTTCTGAACTGCAATGGTTGCATTATCTTTTCACTGATCTTCGTATCACTATTCCGAAACCTATTCCCGTTTATTGTGATAATCAATCTTCTATTCATATTTCTGAAAATCCAGTTTTTCACGAATGAACTAAACATATTGAAATTGATTGCTACTTCGTACGTGACAAACTACTTTATAGTCTAATCAAGCCTACTTATCTGCCGTCAGCATTACAATTAGCTGATCTTTTCACGAAACTGCTGGGAGTGGATCATTTTCGCCGACTTGCTAGCAAGTTGGGTCTTCGTGCAGATGGTCCTCAGCCTCCAACTTGAGGGGGGGGGGGGGTATTATAGGTGTATATAATTTAGGCAGTTGTGACTGCACAACTGCAACATGCGCAAGTCCAAGTCTTTAGGAATATATTTATTAACGCTGTTGTAAATCCGAGTCTTTTGTACTTTTGGTTATTGTAACAAGTCCTGTAAACTCGTTCTATCTGTTAGGTCTTTCTTCCCTTGTATCCTGTACTCCTGCATATAAATACTTATGGAATATCAATCTGTCTACACAGTTGTGAGACAATAAACCAATATACTTTAGAATCTTTGAAATTTAAAATAAAATAGTGTATAATATCTTCACTGAGTACAGAGAATATGTCCTCAAAAACCAACAGTACATAATGCCTGCACTGTAAAAAATGAGATATGATATTGAAACTTAAATCTCTGAAAAGTAACTGCGAACTGAAACAAGTAAATTCAACAATATATTGTTGTGCAAATCTATAACATCAACCAACACAATGTGTGGCAAACAATAATTAGGCGAAGAAGAGAATCCAGAAGCTTGGTGTTCCATTAGCTTCTCTAGTTGAGAACTTTATTTGGAAGATGCTTTAGGGGTAGTCGTCTTCCTCTAATCGACTAACACATTGTTTATAAGACGTATTTACGAAGTCTTGGCACATTTACAACTTCATATTCTTAAAACCAAATAAATTTACACTAAACATTGTAGGTTGTTAACATATTTATCGTATCTTGCATATATTGCATGGTATCTTGCATATATTGCATGTTTATCTTTTCATATCTTGTATAGTTATTATGTAGTTAGTGTGTTGTATTCTGTTACCTTAATTGTAGTTTGTAATCCTGTATAAGAGGTTGAGTCTGTATCTCTTCATTATATACTTTTCAATATACAAGAATCCTTTTATCCAAACCATTTAGAACTCTATGCCATGACAAGTTCTGTCATGGTATCAGATCTAGGTAAGATTCAATAATCCACTTCCGTTGCTAATCAAAGAGAACCAGAATCAGTATCTTGATCATGAAATCAGAAATCAACCTTTCTTCTGTTTTTAACCAAAACCCTACCATCATGTCGCGTGAAGAATCTCAACCCATCACTGTGAAGTTCGATGGATCCAACTATAATCATTAGTCTTTTCTCATGAGAAGCTTTTTAAAGGGAAAAAGCATGTGGAAATATATTGACGGCAAAGAAACAAAGCCTGTAACTAGCACTAGTGGTAAAGACAAAGATTCCGAAACAATCACTTCTTAAACTTGGGAAATCAATAACCACAAGATCATCACTTGGATAAGTAACACTGTTATTGCATCCATAAGTATGCAACTTACTGGTTTTGAAGAAGCTAAAGAAGCCTGGGATTTTCTGGCTAAGAGATACACACAAGTCAATTTTGCACAGAGATACAAGCTTGAACAAGATATTCGAGCCTTGAAACAACAACCGGAGCAAACAATATCAAATTTTCACTCTGAAATATCAATTTTATGGAATCAACTAGCACTTATGGAGCCTAAATGGACTGTTGATATAGAATTGTGGCAGAAGCACAGGGAAGAATCACGGCTTGTTCAACTTTTAATGGCTTTAAGAGATGAGTTTAAATCTGTAAGATCTTCTATCCTTCATAGAAATCCAATGCCTACTGTAGAAAGTGCTTTGTCTGAGCTTATTACTGAAGAGACGCACAAAAGAATCAAACCAGATATTCCAGCTGTTTTTGCAGTCTCTTCTTGACCAAACTCTAATCCAATCTTCAGTTCGCAGAGAAATTTTCCACCTTCAACTCATCGTGATCTCTCTCAAGTACAGTGCCATAATTGTAAGAACTATGGACATTTAGCAAAGAACTTTCCATTACCTGTGAACACCAGTAGTTCTCAAGGTAATCCTCAAAGGTTAATAATGCAAAATTCAGCACCACCACCAGGTACTCCACAGTGCAACTACTGCAAGGAATACAGACACATTGTAGGAAACTGCACTTCACCATCTTCAAGAAATATGAGGAACAAGAGGATGTTTGGAACTGCTGCTCCATCATATTATTCTCCAGGTCACGTTACTGCTGCACCAGCTCTAGAACAATCACACAATTCATCAAACAACCTTGCAACTACAACAAGTTTGGCAGACATTCAAGAAATGCTGAAGCAAGCTCTTGCCATTGGTAACAACTCTACAGCAGCAACTGCTTATTCAGTCCCTTCAGGTAACTTTTCAACCGACTGGTTTCTTTATTCCGGAGCATCAAATCATATGACATATAACTCAAAGTTATTTGAGAAGATGAAACCTATCGTTACTCCTAAGATTCATATAGCAGACGGGTCAGGAATCGTTGCCACTCATATTGGACAGGTTACAGTTTCAAACAAGTTACATATAGCAGATGTTCTTCTTGTTCCTAAAATTAAGATGAATCTTATTTCTATTGGTCAATTATGTAACCAGGGATTTAATATCTTCTTTTCATTCCATGGTTGTGTTATACAGGATCCGAAAACAGAGAGGCTTATTAGGATAGGCCGTAGAGTTGGTCGTATTTATCTCCTGGAGTCTCTATCCATTCCTCAAACCAACACTAAACTTGTTGCTGCTCTAGCTTCCACTTTACCTTCTACAGTATCTCCTTTTATTTCTTGGCATTCTAAGCTTGGTCATGTCTCGTTTTCTTGACTTTCATATATGATTAGTAAAGGGTTGTTAGGTGTTGTTCCTTTAGACAAAAAACCTCATTGCATTGCTTGTAAGATGGGAAAACAACCAGCTCTTCCATTTAATAACAGTATTACTCTTTCTTCTGCACCCTTTGATCTCATTCATTCTGATGTTTGGGGAAAGTCTCCTATTGCTTCAAAAGGAGGAGTTTTGTATTACGTTATTTTCATTGATGATTACACTCGTTATACTTGGGTGTACCTTTTTAAATCCAGATCAGAGTTCTTAAGAATCTACACTGAGTTTTCTAAAATGATCAAAACCCAATTCGAAAAATCCATCAAAGTTTTCCGAGCAGATCAGGGAGGTGAATACATATCCACTCCCTTCAAAGAGTTTCTAAAATCTGAGGGTACCTTACTCCAGTTATCGTGTAGTGAAACACTAGAGAATAATGGTGTTGCATAACGTAAGCATCGACACATCATAGAAACAGCTAGGACACAACTTCTCTCCTCTTCTGTTCCCTCAAATTTTTGGGGAGAATCCGTACTCACTGCTGTTTATACTATCAATCGAGTTCCTACTGCTGTTATAGGTGGTATATCTCCCTATGAACGCTTATATAGTAAGCAACCAGATTATTCAGAGCTGCGTGTGTTTGGTTCCACCTGTTTTGTTCTTCTTATAGAGAGAGAACGCAACAAACTTGGTAAAAAGAACACCATTTATGTGTTTCTTGGTTATGGCATAAAGCAGAAAGGGTATAGATGTTATGATACAGAAAGTAGGATATTGCGCATTTCTCGTCATGTTACTTTCTGGGAAAAGATACCTTTTGGTCCTTCCCTAGTAGTAAGGCATCTTCTGTAGAAAATTTTTGATACTTAGATCCTTTTGGTGATGAATCTTTATCTGTTCCAACCTCTCATAGTACTTATGATAGTAACATTATTCAATCTCCACATGTTGAACCCACAGAAACTGTTATTGATCACTCTATGGAAGATCCCAATACAGTAACTCAACATGAGGATCCTGTTCATGAAGCTGCTCAACTGCCCTCTCGAACTCGACGTCCACCAGCTAAGTACTCTGATTATCATTGCTCACTAACAACTATTTTAGCAGAACATGAACTTAAAAACTACAGAGAGGCCTCAGTAATACCAGATTGGCAAGAATCGATGAAAGAAGAACTAACTGCTCACAAACACGCTGGCACGTGGGATATGGTAGATTTTCCTCATGGTAAACCTGTTGTGGGAAGCAGATGGGTATACAAGGTTAAGACTAAATCAGATGGTACATTATATCGTAGAAAGTCTCGTGTGTTTGCACAAGGTTATACTCAAGAGTATGGTATCGATTATGAAGAAACTTTTGCCCCGGTTGCAAGAATGACTACAGTTCGTACTTTGCTCGTTGTTGCTGCTGCTCGTAAATGGAATCTTCATCAAATGGATGTTAAAAATGTGTTTCTTCATGGTGATATTCAATAAGAAGTTTACATGAGACCACCCCCTGGCTTAAAACATGCTCCAAATCAAGTCTGCAAGCTGCACAAGGCTCTGTACGGGCTGAAACAAGCTCCTCGTGCTTGGTTTGAAAAGTTTTCAACTGCAATTCTTAAGTATGGTTTCACTCAAAGCCCTTACGACTCGGCTATGTTCTTCTTTTACTCTATGTTGATGATATGATTATCACAGGAAGTGACTTAGATGGTATTCAAGCTCTTAAATCTTATCTACACTCCTGCTTTGAAATGAAAGATCTTGGTCTTTTACGTTATTTTCTTGGAGTCGAAGTTGACAACTCTTCTGACGGGTTTTTCATCTCACAAGTCAAGTATGCATCTGAAATTCTGCATCATGCTGGTTTAACTGATTGTAAGATTGCCGACACACCACTTGAATTAAATTTCAAGCTCAATCCTATCGAAGGCAAGGCTCTTCCAAATCCTACTCTTTACAGGCAGCTAGTTGGGAGCTTAAATTATTTAACTATCACCAGACCAGACATCAGTTATGTCGTCCATGTTGTTAGTCAGTTCATGTGTGCTCCGCGGTCTCCACATTATGCTGCTGTTCTTCGGATTTTGCGATATATCAAAGGTACTCTGTATCAAGGGTTAAATTTCTCATCTGGTTCTGACCTTCGAGTTCGTGCATACTCTGACTCAGATTGGGCAGGAGATGTAACTGATAGACGATCCACTACTGGGTATTGCATATTTCTTGGTAATTCTCTCATTTCCTGGCGTAGCAAGAAACAATCTGTCGTGTCACGCTCTAGTGCTGAAGCTGAGTATAGAGCTTTAGCTCATACTACCTCTGAGATTGTTTGGATAAGATGGATTTTGGGTGACATGGGAGTTCACCTGACATATCCTACTCCTATCTACTGTAACAACAAGGCTGCCATTCATATAGCTCATAATGATGTTTTTCATGAACGTACGAAACATATTAAAATAGACTGCCATTTTGTTCGTCATCATTACAAGCATCAGACTATTACACTACCCTATGTGTCCTCTGAGTTCCAGCTTGCAGATCTCTTCACTCAGTCTCTATCCTATCTTCGCATAAGTTTTCTGGTCAACAAACTCAAGATGTGTTCTGCATTGTCTTGAGTTTGAGAGGGGGTGTTAACATATTTATCGTATCTTGCATATATTGCATGGTATCTTGCATATATTGCATGTTTTAGATATTCATATCTTTTCATATCTTGTATAGTTATCATGTAGTTAGTGTGTTGTATTTTGTTACCTTAATTGTAGTTTGTAATCCTGTATAAGAGGTTGAGTCTGTATCTCTTCATTATATACTTTTCAATATACAAGAATCCTTTCATCCAAACCCTTTAGAACTCTATGCCATGACAAGTTCTGTCATAGGTTACATCGATCCATAAACTAGGTGGAAAAAAAACAATGATATACTGTAGAACTAAAATCCACTCACGCATATCGTGATACATACCCACTCATGAATTGGAACAAAAAGTTATGAAAATATGCAGCCAAACCAACAGTACAGTGTGATTTATCTGGAACAGAGTGTTTATATATACACTACCATAAATGGAGTACCAATGCTTACGAGGGGGCACTGACCCCTTGACCCCATCTAATAGCTAACTACATAGAGTGGTACAAAATTAAAAGTACTGTATAAAAAAACAAGCACGTACCCTATTCAAATTAGTTCACCGAAACACAAAACATGAAAATGCACTCTTCTACTAACACAGAATGGTATATCAAATTACGTTTTTTTATTTGTTTAAAAAAAAAAAAACATTGATACTGCAGTCAGTGTGATACTAATTTATTCATTTACATGACACCAAGAATGATTTTCTCCGAGTATATCCTTTATGCACCGAGATTTTCACAGTGAAGCATATATGCACTGTGATTTTTCTAGTATAGGGTTTATACACTGATTATTTCGGAGTGCGTCACAGACATACTATCAAAAATTAATTTAATATTAATAAAGATTCATTAACAGAAAAGAACATAACCTTACTTGTTCAAAAGCATATTATCTAACGTGATGACATATTAACAAGGTTAGCATGTAACTTAAATCCTGGCAATAAAAGTGGCACTGCGGATTCCTAATTTTATTAAATAGTTGCAACTAGTTATGCCTACTCAACTGATAGAAACTCAAGCTTAGGGTAAATCCATGCCCATGCTTTCTTAAAAAAATTACCCATACACAACCAACTATATCAAAGAGTAAATAACAAAGGAACATTGTATAAGTACCCAATAAGGGTCCAGAGCACAAAGAGCAAGACATGTTTGTATACTATCAATTGCCGCATTGCAACCCTCCGTTGTACCTCTTTTTACAATAAATTTCTGCATAAAATACCGAAATAAAAAGAAGAAGCTAATAACTAATAATCGGTGCAGTATCTAAATAACAATTTAAATAATGTTACTAAAAAGCATATGGTAAACAAGAGTTTTTGTCGGTAAGTCATAGAAGTAGAGTTCTATTCTTAGAAGGAACATTAGACTTTTATTTCTAGAAGGTTAAAAAAATAGGATACTTTTCCTAATTTGTGTATTACTAGTTTTAGCATAGTCTTTACCTATAAATAGGCATCTAGAGTGCTTGTAGAGGACATGGCAGAAAGCTAGAGGAATACGAACAGAAAACAAACCAAGAGGAAGAAGCAATACCTATGGAAGAAAATAAACCTAAATGTAAACATTGTAAGTTCTTCTCCAAAGCAATAAAATCAGAAAATTCTATTGCAATACACTTGTGTTTTTATTTTTTTGGTAGCTACTTCTATATCTATATCATATCAGGGTCAAAAACTGATCAACTTTTGAGATACCAAGCGCAGGGAATTTCCGTCCAACTATGTATTGGAGAACCGCAACAACAAAAGGTATATAAAATGATTATGAGGACTGATCCTTCCTTAAGTCAACAAAGAAAACTGAGGTCATTTTTATCATTATGACACCCTTATATTTTGGATACTTGAATTACGAATCCAATAAACAAAACAAAACAAAAAAACATTTCAGAGTACTCATCAAATAAAAAAATAGTATATTAAAAATGCACTACGTTAGAAACCAGATCATTCATCAACAGTGCAAAAAAACCATACTTAACTAAAGTTGTTTTCTCTGGAGTGTAGCTTTTATACACTGATTTTCCTGAGTGCAACTTTTACGCACTTATTTTTCAGTAACTGAAAATGCGAGATATGGGGTCATACCTTTGGTTGCACCTTCATACGTCACTCACCATAACTCCTACATATAAGATTACATCTGGGAGATTGGAAATGGCATAGAAGAAGTACTTGAACACAGTGCATTTTTTTCAGTATGCCATATATGTACCGTTGGATCATCCCAAAGCTAAAAACACAGAAACTTAAGTAATTATGAATTATTTGGTAAAGAACTAGATCAGAAACACAAAATATGAACATCAATCAAAACAAATACACAAAAATACACTTTGTGATCGGATTTTCAAAAATAAACTAAGGGTTTAATCGGTACTGCATATACGTACTGTTAGTTCATACAAAAAACTAAACTAAAACAAACCTGAAACCAACAAAATGAAGCTCTAGTATCGTCGAATCTAGTGACGAAATGAAAAAATAAGTGATTATCCATCTAGATCTGAACAAGTGCATAAAAATTAAGTAAAGAACCAACTAATCAAGCATGGCAATCTAAAATAGATCTAGATAATGATAAAACATAACATTAAATGTTCAAAATAAATATGATGATATTAATTCAATATAAATGTCAAACCATGTGGATTCACCAAATACGCGGAAAAAGTAGTACACCATATATGTACTATTGAATCATATCCATATATCTAGAGGTGTAAATTGTGCTGTGCCAGCACGAGCACAACACAACACAACACGCTAAAATTTGAGCACAGCCCAGCCTAGCACGGTAGTTAAATGGGATGTGCTGGGTTTGATTAATTGGCACAGTAGCCCAGAACAGCACGGGGCACGGATTAGCATGTGGCATGGCACAACACAACACGTTAAGAAAGCACGTCATAATATGTATAAAATACCACAAAACATGGCATAATACATCACATTTTATGTATATATGTCACAAAAAAACCTTTACTCTAGCCAATTGTTGACGTTCTACTACCATTATGCTGACTTATTTTCATAATAACACATACAATAACTAAATATTTAGAAAACGTTTATATTGGAAAATATAAAATAAATGTGTCTGGCACAACACAACACGACACATCACGTTTATTTTTCTGGCACAGTCCAGCACAACACGCCTTACAGCACGGCACAGCACGGCAAGTCACGTCATAATTTCCGGCACAACATAGCACGGCACATAGCACGCTAAGCACGTGATTTTGTGGGATGTGCTGTGCTGGGCCGGCACGTTTTACACCTCTACATATATCAACTAAGTAAATATGAATCAACTTATAAGAATAAATCAGAAACAAAATTTTCAGAACTACGTACCCTGAATTAATAATAACATCCTCGAAGAAGACCGAACATGAATTTTATTCAAAAACAACAAAAAGTCTGCAAAAAACAACAACAACAAAAAACAAAAAAAGGGAAAAAACACATATATAGAGGAATGGATATTGCAACCTTTATAGATGCAAAACAAATATATTACTTTCAGTCCGACATATATGTACTGTTGGATCATACCAAAACTCAAAACCAAAATCAAAATAAAACCTAGTAATGAATTTAAATTACCTGAGCACTCTTCTAAGCAATTAGTATATCTTCATCAGCATTTTTTACATTCTTCACCAACTAAAACTTCAAAAAAAAAGTTAAATTTAGATCTATAAATTCGAAGAAACGAATGTATCTTCAACAAATATTAGATCTGAAATCAGTCATTATAAGAGGTAAATCGAGGAAAAAACCTAAACTAAAATCAGCAATAAAGAAAACTAACTTACCAAATACAAAATTTTGAGATTTGAATAATTGGGGAAAGAACCCTAGAAAATAATCATTCTAAGAAGTAAAACAAGAAGAGAACCTAAACTAAAATCAACAGGAAATTAAAATTCCAAAATCTTCATCGTGAAAACTTCTTTGAGAAAAACTTGAAGTGGGAAGGGAACCCGACGATAAGAATACGCATCAAAAACTAAAAAGGGATCCAGTAGGAGCATTATTAAGTTTAAAACTAAAAGGAGAGAATGTAACGAGGCAATTTCTCTGGCGGAATATTATTATAATCATTTTCTAGCTTGATTTTGTTTTTGGTTTCCATGGGAAGGAATGCCAGATTTCTGGTTTATTTTGAAAGAAATAATTTCAGTCTATTCAATTTCAAACAACATTGAAGAGATTATACGGTAATAGATATTTTCTTGAACTAAATGGTCCAGAGGCGTTTGGTTTATTTTCTTATAAAAAAATTAAAAACAAAAAAAAAAAAGAGGAAGAAAATGAGGGTTCAAGGCTAATAGAACATGGTCTGGCTCAGGCACGAGAGTTTCTAGGGCATGATTAGGTTTTGCAGTCATATTATAGGGGGTGGACCGGGAACCACCCGAAGGGTGTATGAGGCCACAGACAGAACAGTGAACACCTATAAAATAATTGATAAAATGTTGATTTTTGCGAATAAAAAAAAATCAACAAACCATTTAGAGGATATTTAACCATTTAGTTGGAGCTTAGTTTGTTAGGTTTCCAACTAGTTTCATGTAATAATATTTATCTAAAAAACTAAAATAATAAAACTATTATTATTATTTAGAGAATATTTATTAATAATCAAATATATCTAGGAGAACAAAAAATTAAAATAAAAAAAAAGGCCTAAAATAAACTTAGACATACTAATAGCGCAAATCATAAACGAAATATTGCTATCCTCTTTAGTTATGATGGTCTGCCTTGGTCGCCATTATCCACGGGTGAGCTTCAATTTATTTCCACTTCCGGGTACGAAATCTATGATAATTTTATCTCCTTTCGTAAGCCTTGCAGCTTCGATCGCGCCATATAAGAAGAAATCATTGGTCTTATATGGACGTTTCAAAGCCACATTATGAATTACACCATCAACGTCCATTCGAAGATCCACTTCTTTAGCTCTAGGATCATTTTCCTTGATATCCATTTCAAACCAAATGATACTTTCGACTTTACCATAAGGCTGATAGAAATTGAAATGTTTCGGGGCTCTGATACCATGATATAAATTGAAATGTTTCGGGGCTTTGATACCGTGTTAGAAATTGAGATGAAACTTCGGAGCTCTGATAGCATCTTAGATTTGTGGTAAGAGTAAGGATCAGATGAAATAGAGAAGACACAAGAGATTAAAGTGGTTCGGCACTAACGCCTACGTCCACTGACAAACCCCGTAGGGTGAATGATATTGATGCTCAATACTAGAGATGATTTACAAACCCCACACACATAAACTCACATAAGGAGAGAGCTCTCAACTCTCACTTACTAAGGACCCAATCTCACTAACTTTGGATGACTACAAATGCCTATTTATAGGCTTACAAAGAGAAGAAGAGAACTATGCCTATGGAGGCTAACAATTATGCCTATGGAGGCTAACAACTAACAACTATTAATATGGAGGCTTACCTACCATGGAGGCTTCCACCAAACCAACTACTAGAACACTCATTTTACACATGTTAATTGTCTAACATTGACTCTATTTTCTTCATTCACCTAACAACACCATAGTGATAGGTGGCATTATTCCAACAAAGGCAACTTGAGATAGCCTAGTTCGATTTCATTTCCGGTAACTGAGGTTCTGATTGGCATGATGAACTATAGTTTCAATATGGATTGTAGAATGCTAACTTATTAATCCACCGGTTGTTTTTGTTTCGTGTTTATAGTGAACATCATTATTAAGTGACTATAATTAATTTTTCATTCATTCGGAAATATTATGATATTCTATATCTCAGTTACTTATTATAATATAAAAAATCATTTTATTAAGGTAAAAAATAGATCTAAATTGTCGAAAAAAAAATTTAGTCGAGATATTATTAACCTTTTTTACTTCATTATAGAAATTTTTTTATTTTTTTTTGTCCAGATGTCCCATGCTATATGCAGTAATTTATTTCTTTATTTATTTTTATTGATTATGGTTATTTAAAGAAATTCAAAATATTCTTTTTATTTTTTGGCCAAATAAGTCTCATTTTTTTGTATTTTAATTTTATTATACCTACTGCGTATATATTTTAAGAGTTAATCATGTAATTAAAATATAAAAACAAAAATTCTATTCATATAGAAATGTTGCGCTTCAAACCTCAATAAAAAAGGTACGCTTTACTCTCAATATAAAATATACACAGTAGTAAAATAAAAGAAAAAATAAAATCTTCTTTTTTCCAATATTATTAATTAAATTACCATAATAAATGATACATTTTATTGTTATACTCATAGTATGTTGTACTCAGAGTTTCCATTTTAGGATTGAAAGAAAGGGTATATCTCGAGGGAGATTTGGTACCAGCTTATTCGAAGGGTACTTGTAAAATAATTTAATTTTTGGTCTTATATGAATTTTGGTACTTATTACCCTACCCATTAATCTGCCACCCTAATTTGTCACATTGTGTCCCCTACTTGAAACTTTGGATTTGACGTCACTCACCGAGTACAAAGTGGAATTGTGAAAAACAGGGCAGGACTCGGCCCGGTTGGACTAAATATTGGCCCACAATTATAAGCAAAAAAGGAAAAGAAGTTTATTGACCAGCCTAGTATAATGAGTAAGCAAAACCCACTTCGTGACCTTATACGGGGGGGTCTTACAAACGAAGCTAATCATGAGAACAAAGATTATTTTCTAGAATCCAAAAATGGATTACTGCCTACTCGACTACAACACATATACAGTATAACCCCTGTAATATAATAATATCGGGATTGGTAAAATTTATCAATTTATGATGATATTAAATAATCGCATAAATTAATAATTATTAAATTATATATTTATCAATAATTTGTTAATGTATCAAAATATTGTTTAGTTCTAAAAAAATAATCAGTAAAATGAACCAATATACCTTATTCGTTATGCATATTATTGTGGGTCTGGTTGATGGACACTAATATATTAGATAATGTACTAATTTTTATATATTTTTGTGGAATCTAAATTCATGAACACTAAATGATAATAGATTGAATTATCGCAGTGAAATGGATGTTGAATTTCTTTTAAACTACCCTTAAGAGGATATTATTTCAAATTTTTTGACTGACGAATAAATAATTGAGAGTGTCATGGAAAAAGACGAAAGTGATGATATGGAAGTCGAAGATGAAAGTGTATTCATTGGGCCACCTTCACGCAAAAAAGCTATCAAAGCTGCAAATATATTAAATTGGTTTTTATTGCATCAGGAAACGACAAAACCAAAAACTCTTCTAATATTAAGAAAAATCCAAGATGAAATACAAATATACAATGTGACATCAATTTTAAGACAAACCAAGCCACAATTGAATCATTCTTTACCAAATTCTCTTCAAAACTACATCTTTAACAATAGGGCACAAAACTACATCATCTAGCTCTAGTTTCATTTTCAAAACTATAAAAACCAAAAATAGGGCACAAAAAAGCAAGTTCAGGGTTTACATTTTTTATTTAATGATTCAAAGTACCTAAGTAGGATTCTTTAACACGTCTTATTATGATGAGTATTGAGCAGAATGAAAAGTCCATGTATCTATTACCTGTTCTTTATTGCACTTAATACAACAGGCCCATTTAGATAAAAATTGAGATATGTTTTTGGGCATACCAAAAAATTATCGGGCATATTCAAGGTTCGGCTCACAACTTTTTTTTTGTCTAGGTTTGCTAGGTTCGGCTCACAAGTTGTGAGCCGAACCTAGACAAAATGTATGCCCGATAATTTTTTGGTATGCCCAAAAACAGCCCTTTAAAAATTCTGCCCATTCTATGATATCTGCTGATAGAAACAAACTCATTTGCTAGCTGCTGGTATACGAGCTAACGAAAATCTGGACGTTATTTTATGGCTGGTGCACTGGGCATAGGTTTTGGGAATAGAGACCTTCAACATATAAAGCGTGTTTACAGGAACCAGCAAGAAAAACGACATTTTAACTACAAAACATTTGGAACAGAAGTACTTGATTTGTTACTGCAAATGAATACTTGTTAAGCGCTTTCTGAGCTTCTTTAGATATCCCAGTAACAGTTACACAAGATGAATCCAGAGTTCAAAGTCACCATCAGAGACAGCCCAAACACATTGGCAACTCTAGCAATTAATAAGGTTAGGAAATGAGGGACGGAGAGAGGGACCTTACTTGCATCAACATGGCCCCCCAAAGCTCCACAGTCAACAAAAGCGAATCCGTATAGAATCAAAACAAAAGAATGAACAAAAATAACATATTAGTAAATATCGTCATAGTGCACCTCGCTAGACACAGCTACATGACAAAATAGGGTCATTAAGAAGTAATTTATAGAAACCTCGTATCCACTATTTATGTTAATGCATAAGCCCTTGTTAAATTAGTGTTAATCCGGATTAGAGCTGGCAAACGGGCGGGCCGGGGCTGGCCCGTTGCGGGTTACACGGGTTCGGGTTGATACGGGTTTAAACCCGCGGGTCGAAATTCTTCACGGGTGGTCATTTCTTCAACCCGTGCCCGTAACGGGTTAAACTTGCGGGTTCACGGGTTAGCCCACCCGTTTGCCAGCTCTAAATTTGACATAGTTTCCTTTGATTTCTGGTCTATTTACGGTCAAATTCAGGCTAAACAAAGATCTTCCCTGCAACCTAACATTCATCTAATTCATTTGATATTTCGATTCAGTTCAATCAACAGATTCAACAGTCTCCATAATCCCTTTGATCGCTAATAAATACATGGTAAACTGTTGGACTAAGCTGTTCAGGCATTTACACAAACGCTTTGTCAACATTCTGTTGGTGATGTAGATTTGAGCTTGCTGTTGATTCCTAAGCTCTTTCAATCTCCTTCCCTGCCAGCTGAATTCATACATACCACAAACCATACAAATTATCTCTACCCATTCATGATTCATCCATAAAATCAACGACAGCAAACCAAGTTTCTTCCCTGTTCTCTAGCTTTCAAGTTCTTCCCAAAACATAAATTGTATTCAGTCAAGGATGAAACTTAATGTATGTAATAATAAGGCTGAAACATAATAGTTCATCACAGAGGGAAGAAACTTGGTTTGCTGGCTATTCAATTAAAAATTCAATCAAAATCAAAATTTTAAAAAAAAATCACAGTAAATTTGGTGTTAGAGAATAGAGATTTACAAACCTTAAATCGGCAAAAGAGAAACAAAAACCAGAGAAAACCCTAAAATTGAAACTCAGTAAAATATAAACTGTTTTACCAATTACCACCATCATCAATTGATTCAATTCTCACAGAAATTGAATCAGACCCAATTTTATTTCACATTAAAAGCCAAAACCCCCAAATTTCTGATCAAAACGGTGAGACTGGATACTTACGGAGTTTTTTGTTGGGAGTACTTTGATTTCTCATAATTTCATACCCTAACTCTCCATGAATCGATCAAACCCTAGATATCAACTTCCCAAAAGTCTTGACTTCTCGATCTAGCTATCACAACCATCTCTTCCATTTCAACCTTACCGAATCATCAACAGACTCTCTATTTCTCCATCGACCCATTCAATCTTCCAATTTCTTTAATCCCTGCTTCATCTCTATTTCTCCATTGACCGATTCAATCTTATAATTTCTTCAATCTCTGCTTCAATTGATTTTTCTGGTTCTTTCCTAATCTAAACAATTTCCGGAAGTCTAAGAGATTCCTGGATTCGTCTCTTTTGAAGTGAAGAAGAATAAGAAGATTAGAAGAAGGTGAAAGAGGTGGTGAATCTGGTGATTGTGGTGTCTGGATTTTAGATGCCGCTGTGAATGAAGTGAAGAAAAAAGAAGAAGGCCGAACACATTCATCTTTACGCTAGGTTTTTTTACTTTTATACCTAGGGTACACGTATGGGATGGGAGGGACACGCGTCATAATTGAATAGTTACGGGTTTACGGGTACAACCCGCGGTTTCACGGGACGGGCCGGGTTAACCTGTTTACTCACAAGTCGGCATTTCTCCAACCTGAACCCGGCTTGTTTAGATACCAGCCGAGCCTGGTGTGGGTTTTGTACGGGCCGGTCCGGGTAAACCCGCGGGTTTTGGCTTGTTTGCCAGCTCTAATCCGGATAATTAAATAATATTTAATCAAGTTAATCCTGAAATTAACTATGATTAATACATAATCAACACTTGTAATTTTTTTTTTTTTTCAAAAGACTCGATCCAGAATAGGTTGATGTTAGTTCTTTTGTAAACAGATTATGGGTTGAGTTTATGCCGAATAACGATGTAAACCCAGAATCGGAGTTTAATCAATACCCACATAAACCAATTTTCCTAATCGATGTTTATATATGTATATATATTTTGATTATACCTTACTTTCAGAAACAAAATATTCATTACATAGTTTAGGAAATTAGCGCACTACATACACATGATTTCAGTATGGGAATTCTAGAATTTGAAAAATCAAATGCTCGTCAATGAACCTCTAAGCACGTCGGTACAACGTCGTATATTCCTTGTGGTGAATGAACTTTGTTTCCCCATTACTAATTCTCCATATCCCATTGAAACGTTCCAGCTGAAATTCAATGAATTCTTAAATGTTAATATGTGAACTTTTGACATAGGTATAAAAATCATCGCATTACTCACTTTTTCCCTAAGAGGAGCTCGTGGATGATAGTGCTACACCATTTCTAACTTTTACGTACTCTCGCATTGCGCTTTTTATGTATTGGAATCGAAAAGCCAAGTATCTCCATTTACGGTTATTGGGATTCGCGGTACGCCCGTAAAAGAACTCTTTAACTCTCTTCCAAAACATTGAATAGATTTCATTCGGACATTCACGGAATGTATTAGCAAACGATTTAACGAGACAAAAATATTCAAACGGTTCCCATTCCATTTTGTAGGCTAAGTGTGTGATGTGGGAGTGGCTCAAAGAGGTTTTCCTTATATAGAATAAGTCTCAACGGCTATTTTTTTTTTAATTCAATTCACACAATCGGATTTTAGAGATGACCACATAGACCGATTGTGTCCTTACACAATCTGGTAAAATATTCCTCCCATTAATCGGGCTATTGTAATGCACATGTAATCCGATTCTTAGAAGAAAAAAAGTTACTCCCTCCGTCCTATTTTAGATGAAGGGGAAGGGTGTTTTTCAAGTACCAAATTACATGAAGGTTTTCATATTTACTCCATAAATCTTACTGATTTGCCCATGCTTTGGAATCATATACAAACATAAAATATAATATAAGCTCAATTTCCCATATCAATTTTTTAAATAATCCACTAGATTCCAAATCCACACTAAAATCTAGGAATTAAAATATTTTAAAAGATATTAATAACAGTACATTTGGAAAGTTTTTAATCTCTTTCTTTTTACTTAATCTGTGTGAAAACACCTACACCTTCATCTAAACTAGGACGGAGGGAGTACATAACTTTTCTTCATAACAATCGGATTACATATAGGTACATGTAAACTGATTCTGAAACTGAACCTCTGGGGAACTGTCAGAATCGGATTACAAATAGGTACATGTAAACCGATTCTGACAGAAAAAATGCCAGAATCCTGCATTTTTTGCACGCACATTGTAGTTGGTTATTTTATCGCGTCTTGGACAAACACAAACAATTTTCAAAAGAAACCAGATTAAGTCATTCATAAACTAGGAATATAACCAAACATAATTCGACAATAAGGTTAAGACAAGACATATGTTTTGACTCCATAATTTTCCATAGTTAAATACATAAACATGAATATAACCATTTGTTAAAGCATTGCTCGGTCGAACTCGCATGCGTTTCTATCTCAAGCATGTTTTTCAATGTTAGAGATAAAAACTATAAGTCTTTGATTTCTAGTCTACTATAGCTAAGGTCTCGGACTAGGATAGAAAGTGTAATTGAGCTCAAGAACTCCATGGAGATCATCATACAAGACGAAGGACTACTCAAGGAACCAGTGGATCTTCATCGACTAAAAGGTATGTGGAGACTTGAACTTATCTATCACTCAAAAGTCTATCTACTCTATCTCCTATCTTGAGACAAAATCAGTTTTGCTATATAGACTTAGATTATACACATGTGGTATTTCGAGATGAGTATATCTCGCTTATCTATTTCTCGAAATATGTGTTGGTATCAGAGCAGGAAAAAACGTTCAAGACCTTATAATTCTGTGTTTGTAGCGATCTGACTTTATGTGTAGTTGCATCTTTTATGATGACTATATCCAAGTGAATATAAAGACTAAAATATACCTAAACATTCAAGATTTAAAGATAAACATGATGTAAAGAACATAAAAGTAAATATTGACACAAGCATATAACGTGGTTCGGCCAAGAAGACCTACATCCTCGGAAAATAAGATATTTTCTTTATTGATCATAAGGTCTTACCCTTGAAAGAGCTACAAATCTCACTAAGATCTCTCACTATTTCTCTATCTATATCTCTCTCAGGTATTCTCTGTAGAAAGACCATCTAATAATACATTATCTAACTTGTCCATCTCCTAATACATGGACTTGTATTTATAGATAAACTGCACTCGTGAAGGTTTAGCCTCTCCGAGCTTGTGGAGCTACTATACATCATATTCGTTACTTTGGACTGTATCTATACTATCCCTCGTGATGATATGCATGGTTCCTCTCCCGAGCTATCTCGCTCTGCTAGCCATCATGTAGCTCTTCCTTGAAAAACCAAGTGCTGCTTCATCTACGGGTTTCAGTACAGATCGTCCGAGACTTCGGTTGTGATGTGGACTCGCCTTCGCCTCTTCTGCTCCTTCATTAAATATGGTCCTTCTTTTTAGACTTGACCGACTGGATCAATTAGACTACTCCTCACATGCGTCGTTCATGTAATGTTCGTGGAGGGTGTCTCGATTCAGACGAGATCATCTTTATGAAGAATGATTCTGAAAGACCAGAATATCGCCACTACATTATTCTAGCGAGAATTAACAATACTTCTGCGAAATATTTCGCGAGTTCTTCAACAACATGCTAAGAGTGTCGCAGAATGATCTTAGGAATGACGTAATAGATGACGATGGTAGAAACACAAGAACAACATGATGATCCTGCGAGAATCACAACACCTGCGAGAATTGATATTATAACTATTGCGAATGTATCGCAGAGTAGATCCGAAATTAAAGGAAAGTTTAGCTGTCAACCACTATGTAACTACCCTATATAAAGGGAATTGGTAGATTCAGAGGGGGTGATCAATTTTTGAGTGTGGAGAAAGTCTTGAGGAGAAATAAAATTTGAGAGAGTGGTTGTATTCTTGTTTTCCTTCATTTCTTGTAAACATTTTTGAGAATCAAATAAAAAAGTGTTGTTCTTAATCTTCAAATATGGATTGATTATTGTGAATTCTTGTATAGGGTGTAGTGTAGGAATTCCTGCAACTACATTTTGGCGCCCGAAACAAGGATTAAATGTTTAGAAATCATAGAAAAGGTGAGATTGAATATAAGAATTATTCAAGATTAAGAAGATAATTGAACAAATCAGTGATATAGTTGAAGGAAAAATGGTTAGAGCCAAAGAGAATTGTAGAAAATTGGAGTGTAATATAATAACAAGAGAAATGATCCACAAATTCCATGAAAACATTAGTGGAAGGATACATAAATGAGATTTTGAAGGAAAGAAAATTATGACGGTGGAGAAATTATCACCTCTAAAGGATTGGTAAAAACGGAAAATCACATTTACAGCAGCAGAAGTACCAAAAGAAAATTTAAATCATACATCTCCTTTGGTAATCACGGTATCCAATGTACCAATGAAGAAGGAAGTATCAACAAGGTTTGCGGAAGAATGGGCCGTGAATATAACTTTGGTGGATGCATGAAGTTTTGTGGACATAATATTTTATCATGCATTCAGGAGAATGGGATACAAAGATGAAGAAATGTCTTGTTCAACATATCATATTCATGTCTTTGGAAAATCTTTAACAAAACCTAAAGGCGAAATAGTGGTACGAATTCCGCTAGGATAGATTGAAACACAAGTTACATTATGTGTGGTAGACGTGGAATCGCCGTATAACATGATATTGGGAAGACCATGGATACATGCAATCAAGGATGTAGCATCAACATTCCATCAATGTGTCAAATTTCCTATGCCCAGTGGAATTGGAGAAATTAGAGGAGACACTGATTTTGTGAAGTTGTGTTATCAAATTGAAGTGAGAAATTATGAAAGGCATCCAAAGCTGTGAAAAGCTCGCAGAAAATTAGCAAAAGAAGCAAAGAAAGAAGAAGAATTTAAAGTTTACATGATAAGAGAAAAAGAAGGAAAAGGAATACCCAGCGAGATTTCGCAGGAAGGAGATGAACCCGCGGAAGATATAAAAACCTCAACACCAATGGGATAACTTGAAGACAGCTATACCGCAGCAGAACCAACAAAGGAAATAAATATATGAAGTGAAGAAGAACCCAAAATATTAAAAATTGGAACTAAAATGGACGCAGATGAAGAAGAGCGAACCGTAAATCTCTTGTGAGAATATAAAGACATCTTTGCATGGAACATGGATGAGATGCCTGGAATAGATCCATCAGTTGCGTGTCATAAGTTAGAAATTAACAAAGATGTGAGACCATTCAAACAAAGAATAAGAAAAATTGCGACAACTTATCACTCCAAAATTGAAGAAGAATTACAGATGTAGGGATTATAAGGCAAGAAAAATACCCGGAGTGGATTGCAAATATGGTAGTGGTTCTAAAGAAAAATAAGGGAATAAGAATTTGTATAGGCTTTACTGATTTGAACAAAGCTTGTCCTAAAGATAGTTTTCCATTACCAGATATTCCTCAAATAGTTGAATCAGCAGCAGGAAATGACATAATATCTTCATTAGACGGGTATAAAGGTTATAACCAAATTCCTCTTGCAGAAGAAAACCAAGAGCATACTGCATTTTTTGCACCAATAGGGTTATACCGTTACACAAAAATGCCATTTGGATTGCGCAATGTTGGGGAAACATATCAAAGAATGGTGGATAAGGTGTTCGCGAAGTGGATACACAAGATATTAGAAGTGTACGTAGATGACAAGTTAATAAAGAGTAAAGAAGCTAAGAACCATGTGCAAGACTTAAAGGAGATTTTCGATCAAATGCGACTCTTCAACATCAAGGTGAATCCCGAGAAATGCATTTTTGGAGTAGCGTCAGGGAAATTTTTAGGATATATTGTATCAAAAGAAGGAATACAAGTTGATCCAGAGAAAGTACAAGCAATTCGAGACATGCCAACACCAGCAGTAGTAAAGGACGTGCAAAAGTTGAATGGGCTCTTAGCCTCGCTAGGAAGGTTTATCTCGCGATCTTCAGATAAATGCAACCATTTCTTCAATATACTCAGGAAGGGTACAAATTACAAGTGGACAGATGAATATGAGAAGGCTTTTCAAGGAATTAAATAATATCTAATGAACATATCTATTTTACAGAAAGCGGAGCCGGGAGAAGAATTATTGATTTACCTTGCGACAACCTCGCATGCGTTAAGCGCAGTGATATTGCGAGTAGATAAAGGAATAGAAAAACTAATTTATTACATAAGCAAAACGTTTAATACTGTAGAGAGAAACTATTCAAAGATTGAGAAGCTAATTTTAGCATTGGTTTATGCAACATTTAATCTTCGCATTTATTTTCAAGCGCATTAGGTAAAGGTATTAACAAAGGTTCCCATTGAATCAGTAATGAAGAACTCAAAAATATCAGGCAGAGTCGAGTGATGGAATGCGCAATTAGGGCATTTTGAAATAAAATATGAAGTATTATCCTCGCCAAAATCACATGTTGTAGCAGATTTGAGAAAATAGCTTCGTGTTATAAAATGTAGAATTGAGACGACGCAGCTGCCGTGGGAATGAATGGTATTTGATGATGATTAGAACTGGAATGGTTGTTTCAGTGAGATACAGAGCAAGCAGAGATGGAACTGAATAGCATATGAACTGCAGTGGTTGAGAAACATGGAAGTGGAGTTAGCAGGAAATGGAGTGAGTAATTGAGCTGGTAAGGAAGGCACCATTTTGGCTGGACATGAGGCTGTGAAGTGCAATGATGGTGCAACACAAGTGCAGGTCGTGCAATGTTCTTAGCTAAGATGACTCAGCCAATCATCCAGATAGACTTCTGACTCGTTTCTGAATCACTCTAACTGGACCGAATCGACTCAGTTGACTTCCCGAGTTGGACCGTCTGACTGGTTACCTGAGATATTTTTCGGTGCCGGATTCCGGCCAAATTCCGGCGGTAAACCCAGTTTTCCGGCGATAGTTTTTGGGACATATTCTCATTTGGGTACTCCTCACATATGAGCTTGGTGGACATCTTGTTATTTGACTTTGAAGACTAGACCTAATTTTAGAAGTTGGAGAAAAGCTACAAAAAAGGAAAAGTTTTCTACAATTTTGTTATCACGTATTATTCTTGGAGTTCTGGAGATAGCCGCTTTTACTTACGCTACTAGGGTTTGCTTTTGTTTCATCCTCTTTATTCAATTAATATTTTTGTGATGAACTCCATAGCTATGAGTAGCTAAATCTTATATTATTGGTTAAGGATGTAGTCATATATCTATATCTTGTGCTTGATTAATGCACTAGTTTTCTCTCTTGATTATCGTTGAAATTTTTACTTCTTTTAATAATCACATGATTGATGTATTGTGATAGGATATAGATGTTTGTTTACTTAAGTGGCCAACTAATTGAACTTGCATCCTTGTCCATATCTATTTTAGGGTTTTTCATCCAGCAATAACCCAAATAGAAGTAGCATGATATGATTCTAGTTTGTAGTGATACATTCTTGTAGTCATATTTAGGGTTTGACCCTTGTCCGAATTCTCATGCGCAATGTATGACAATTGCATTTATTATCCTATTTCTGAAACTTAATGATCATAGGAATTGAACTTAATTAGCGTAAGGCGTTAGGTTATTCTTTAGGTAGAATTCACATACACGGCTCTAATGTGTGTGTTGATGAACTTAGGAAATTATTGGATTATCTTGCTCTCTTGATATTCTAGGATTTTGATAATAAAAGAGATTAAATTGTAATTCTAATCTTGTATGAAAGCACTTGTTTAAGATTGAAGATGAATTCCTTGACCAATATCTTTCTCTCATTGATTATTTCCAATTATTTACTTTGTTTTTAATTTACTTTTATTTTTTGTTGTTTATAGGTGAAAATAGTTTCTGTTGATTTCGGTAATTACGGGTGTGAAGGCAATAAACAATTTAAACCCTAAACAATGTACTGCAAGGTAGTACTTTAGATTCGAGAGATCAATCTGTACAAGTCCGGCCTAAACCAAGAAATGGGCATTCCAGACTTGCTTCGGTCACAAAGTGGAGGAAAAGGGTTGGTTTATGGATGGAAGCGAAGAGAGTGTTGAGGCCAGAATAATTCTGGAAGAGTAGTACTTGACTTGTATCAGAAGGTGAGAGCTTTGAGAAAGCTAGCAAGAGTTTCCTTTTTGAGTGTGGTGTTTTCTCCTAACCAAGAACTTGTGTTCTGGTGGAAATAGGAAAGCCTATTTATACAAGTCAAAAAAGAAACGTACTCTGGCCTCATAAGAAAAGAAAAAATATGAGTTAAATGGGAAGAGGTGGTAACGCCTGGTATTGATGGGATTTGATGGAATTAATGTCCCATAATGAAATAGCATTTCACCGTTGCTTCCTGCATTTACTAACCGTCTTATTCTTATTACACTATCTTGGAACGGGCATTTGAGTGTGCCGCACGCTGTAGACCACCAAACCTATACCCTAATGAGCATCCCCAAGTTTGTGTTGATGTCTCGAATATTTTTGGAAAACATGTAGCATGTTGTTGTGGATTGGGAAGTCAAGCTCGGGAAACTTGCTAGCCTGGTGACCTTCGACGGTCGAGATTTTGCATCTTGAGAGGAGGGGAAACCGTTGATCGTTGCACTCCTTCGTTTTGGTAGCCGCATAGTGAGGGCCAATGTGGTGGCGCGACTAGGGTGGCATGCCATTGGCATGGCATGGTTTGGCGTGGACAAACTTAGGTTTTCTATCCAAAGGTTACCATGTGTTGTCTGGTAACCTTGGATGGCTAGGATTTTCTCCTGGGATTGAAGGGCAATCGTTGATTTTTGCACGCCTTCGTTTTGGTGGCCGCGTAGGGGAGGCCAGAAGGTGGCGTAGCTAGGGCCAAGGCAAGGGCATTTGGCTTGGCGTGGTGTGACTAGCATAGCTAGGGCTAAGGCAGAGTGCGTTTGGCATGGCGCGGCTAGCTTGGGCTAGGTGCGGTTTTGGCTTGGCATGTGGGGCCAAGGGTTTGCCATGGGCACATAACGTGGCTAGCTTTGGATAGGTAAGTGACCAAGCTAGGGTTTTAGGCCAAAGGTAGTGAGGTGACCTTAGATGGCCAGGATTTCCCCTTGGGATTGAAGGGCAACCGTTGATTGTTGCACGCCTTCACTTTGGTAGCCGCGTGGGGAAGGCCAGCATGGTCGCGCGACATGGGGGGCCATGGAGAGATGTGTTTTGCATGACGCGGCTAGCTTGGATAGGTTTGGTTTGGATTGGCACGTGGGGCCAATGGTTTGCCATGGGCGCATGGCATGACTAGGGCCAAGGTAGGGGCATTTGGCGTGGCATGGTATGACTAGCATAGCTAGGGCCAAGGCAGAGTGCGTTTGGCATGGCGGGGATAGCTTGGTCTAGGTGTGGTTTTGGTTTGGCATGTGAGTCCAAGGGTTTTCCATGGGCGCATGGCGTGTCTAGGGCCAAGGCAAGGGTGTTTGGATTGGCATGTGGGGACAAGGGTTTTCCTTGGGCATATGGCGTGGCCTGATTTGGTTAGGTACATGACCAAGCTAGGGTTTTGGGACAAGGATCGTGAGGTGACCTTATATGGCCAGGATTTTCTCCTGGGATTGAAGGTCAACCGTTGATTGTTGCACGCCTTTATTTTGGTAGCCGCATGGGGAAGGCCAGCATGGTGGCGCGGCCTGGGGGGGGCATGGCGAGATGTGTTTGGCATGGAGCGGTCGGTGTGGCTGGCATGTTTTTCCATTGGCACGGAGGTGCGTCTAGCATGGTTGGCATGCTTTGGAGCGGTCGGTGTGGCTAACATGTTTTGCCATTGGCACAGAGGTGCAGCTAGCATGGTTGGCATGCTTTGGCGCGGTTAGTGTGGCTTCATTACTTTCCATTGGCACAGAGGTGCGGCTAGCATGGTTGGCATGCTTTGGCACGGTTGGTGTGGTTGGAATAATTTGCCATTGGCACAGAGGTGCGACTAGCATGGTTGGCATGCTTTGGCGTGGTTGGTGTGGCTGGCATGATTTTCCATTGGGACAGAGGTGTGTCTATCATGGTTGGAATGATTTGGTGCGGTTGGTGTGGCTGACATGATTTTCCATTGGCATAGAGGTGCGGCTAGCATGGTTGGCATGCTTTGGAGCGGTTGGTGTGGATGGCATGATTTGCCATTGGCATAGAGGTGCATCTTGTATGGTTGGCATGCTTTGGCACGGTTGGTGTAGCTAGCATGATTTTCCATTGGCACAGAGGTGCGGCTAGCATGGTTGGCATGATTTGGCACGGTTGGTGTGGCTGACATGACTTACCATTGGCATAGAGGTGCGGCTAGCATGGTTTGCATTCTTTGGCGCGGTTGGTGTGGCTGGCGTGATTTTCCATTGGCACAGAGGTGTGGCTAGCATGGTTTGCATGCTTTGGAACGGTTGGTGTGGCTGACATGATTTGCCATTGGCACAGAGGTGCGACTAGCATGGTTGGCATGCTTTGGCACGGTTGGTGTGGCTGGCATGATTTTCCATTGGCACAGAGGTGTGGCTAGCATGATTGGCATGCTTTTGCGAGGTTGGTGTGGCTGGCATGATTTTCCATTGGCACAGAGGTGCGTCTAGTATGGTTGGCATGCTTTGGCGCGGTTGGTGTGTCTGGCATGATTTTCCATTGGAACAGAGGTGTGGCTAGCATGGTTGGCATGCTTTGGCGCGGTTGGTGTGGCTGGCATGATTTTCCATTGGCACACGTGGGAATTAGGGTTTGGCTTGTCGTAACCCTATTTTGAAAAAGATACCCCGATAATTATTTAGGGACACATTAAAGGTTTCAGTAAATGTGCCTAGTAAATGTTCGTTACTTTAAATGTTGTGACATCATTGTCTGCTAGGGTTTATTGTTTTACGATTTTAACCCTAAACTAAAAACCACCATCAATACTTGCAAAAACAAAAATCAGAAATCCCCCCTTTTGGTTACTAAGAAACTATAATTTTATAACAACAATTTCCTCTCTGTGGAAACGAACTCTTTCTTACTTTATCATTTCATTTTGTTGAGTAAGGAATTGAATTATTTTTGACGCCTACGACAACGATCAAGTTTGGTTAACTCCGAACTTATTATCAAGTACTCACACTTTGATTGTTGTATTGTCTCGATCTCGTATCCATAAGATCACACAAAGTGTGAATACCTATTCATTGTATTGTTTCGACCCAGTCCATAAACAACCACTTTCGGTAAGAGGACTTATAGGTGGAAATTTTTTAGATTGAGGTATATTTGGGTACCCTCATATTTTCAATCTCTCTCACACTAAATATCCAATTTTTTTGGTCTTATCCATATATTGGTCTTTCAGGTGGAATTGATATTGCTTGGAAAAATGGAGTTGATTTAGAAATCATGCACACTACTTGTGACACTATACATGATATCATTCATACCCATGATAACAATCCTGATTTTTTAATAACCTTTATGTTTGGTTCTCATGATGTTTGTCTAACAATAATCAGTGGAAGTATCTTATGAATATGAGTAGTTATGTTGACCTTCCTTGGGTCCTTTTTGGTGACTTAAATTTTTCTATGGTTGATGCTGAAACTCATAGTCATGCTACTCATTCTAATCATTCTACTCATGTTAGGGATTTCATTCAACATTTAGTTCTTATTGATTTGGGTTATTCAGGATCTGACACAACTTGGTCTAACCATTAAACAAGTGATCGATGATCATGTTTTTATCAGACTAGATATAGCCTTAGTTAACAATCTTTGGATAAACATCTACACTAATGCTCATCTTCAACATATAGTTCATATAGCCTCTGATCACGCTCCCATACTTTTGCATACCATCACAACTTCAAATAAGCATTCACCTTTTAAGTTGTATAAATGTTGGTTTAGATTTCCTTCTTGCATTGATACTATCAAGCAGAGTTGGAAACATCATTTTTTGGGTTCTCCTTCTTACCAATTCTCAAGTAAATTGAAATATACTAGATTTCTTCAACAACATTGGAAAAAGTATTCTTTCGGTAATATTGAAGCCACAATTTACTCTATTCAGAATCAACTTCAGCACTCTTATGATAGAAATATTCCTTCTACGCATCCTCAGATTTTTCATCTTAGTAACTCTTTAGAACATTGGTTAACTGTTCAAAAAGGATTTTTCATGAAGTAAGCTGTGATAAATTTTTAAAGAATGATAAGAATACTTCTTACTTTCATTAAGTGGCCAATTTTAATAAAAGAAGATCTAGCATCAGCGTTATTCAAGGCCCTTTGGGTTTGTGGTATGATTCTAGAATATTGCTTTCTCAATTTACTGATATTTCAACTACTACAAAGCGCCGTGCTAATCCTTAGATTCTGCAGCTTTTCATTCCTTGTATTCAGCTGATGAGAATGACAGTCTTACTAGATTTCCAGATGCTGAATAAATTAAGGAAGATATGTTTAAAATTATACCATGGGATTCTACAAGAAATGATAGTTTCCAAGAAGATTTTTATTAACAATGTTGGGATATAATAAGAACTGAGGTAATTTCTATGGTTCATCCACTACAAGAAAACTGGGCTTTAACGACTATTTTCTTATCAACTACAGTTGGAATAGTTTTTTAGCAACAATTTTTGGTAACCAAAAACAGCTTGTGTTGGAAGAAACCTCTTATCACCAGTTTTCCAGCAACGTTAATAGGTGGAGCTCTTTAGCAACAATGGTTTAACAACAAAAATATCATATTTGTTGTTATTAGCCTCTAGGTACCATGATTGGGTAACTAGACTGTACCTTAGAAGGTATATACATTTTGTCACTGGTCTTACCCACGAAAACAATCTGTTGGTATACACTTAAACCAACCATAAAATTGTTAGCATTGTTAATAGCCTTCAGCCGCGAGAGTTTGACAACTACAAAGGACTATAGAAGGTAAATACTTCAAGTTACTATGTGTAGCCGCCAAGTCAATCTGTTGGTAGACACTTAGACCAACTCATCAGATGGTCGGTGTGGTTAGTAACTTTATGCTACCATGATACAACAACTACAAAGATTTATGGTTTACTAAGCCTGCAAAGACATTAACTTTTAAAGGTTTATTCTTTTTGTAAACAAAATTAGCCTTGGCGAGTTTATTGCCAAACCATCTTACTGACCAAAATGCAAAACAAAAAAGTCACACCACAAGAGTATGATTCCATTAACCGAAGTGGATTCTACTTAAAAGCATATATATATATCGATTTGTCATTTACGACTAAGTCCAAAATTTCTGCATGACAATATACCAATACACATGGATAATACTCAACATCACATGTTTATCGTTTGAAACTTGATCTAGCTTCATTCGAAACATTTTAACTCTTTTACATATGATTTTCATCAACCGTACTACTTCCAAATCCAAAAATGTATCAAGTATGATTTATTTTTATAAGATAAAATTAGTATCTAACCGACAATTATGTCAATTCTGAATATCCGACAACTTAATTTTTAATATAGAAAAAAGAAGCCAAAGATCTGGTTAAAAATGATAATGATAATATATTCTATTTTTTTCATAGAAAATGAAATGATATAACTCTGGACAAAATAAAATGTATTAATATGGACTTCACATACACAATTAGATAGAGCAACATAATTAGGTAATGTGTAAAGGTTTGACGGGAAACATGGATCCCCTAGGTAAAAGTTTAAAAATAAAAGATTATAGTTTAAGTGTATATTATGAAAATGATTTCCGAAAGAGAAAAAATTCACTTTTTGTGAGGCAAGATGTTTTTGCTTTCTCACTTGTGCTTTTGGTTTCTTTGAGCAACTGCAGTGGTGCGATCATAACCAAAGACCAAAGAGAAATTTTTTTTTGAATATTTGGGTTTAGTCCTTGTTGCAACGCAGTGGAGGGAAACTAAAATTTGGTCATAGTTGCGCCCCAATCATGCGAACCAAATCAATTCCGCCCTCTCTTTTTTTTTTATTGGGGCGTAACTCAAAGTTACGCCCCAATCAGGCGTAATTGGTATTTTACGTCCCATTTTTTTTTAGTCTTCGGGCGTAACTTTAATCTACGCCCCATCAGGCACAACTTTAATCTACGCCCGATCAAAGAGCAAACCAAAGACCAAATATAGTTTGGTTTTTGGTTTTTAGTCTGGTATTTTTTCTTTACTCTCCGTAGTGTCTGGGTCTTAGTCGAAAAATTTGGTTTTAGTCGATGACTGTGGTTGCTCTTAGTCTACACTCCCCACTCACTAAAACATCCATACATACGTCCATCGACCCACCAATCCATAAGGCATTGATCCAAAAATTGAAACAACATAAATGAAAAGTTTGTCATACGGATCCATGACATATCCCAAATAATTTGCACAAATTCATCCTAGGATACACGTGCACCACACACTAGAAACAAACCCTATTCTCTTTTCTTCTCTCCTTATCTCTTTTCCTTCATTTCATTTTTCTCTTATCCTTATCCTTATCTATTTTCTTCTCTCCTCTCCTCTAACGGCAGTGGCACTTTTCTTCTTCTTCCACTCTAATGCACTAACATTACGATTTAAGAAGACACTGATGATAACAAAATCTTAGATCATTTTATTAATATACAAAAAATCATGGTGACACAGTTAAGAAAAAAGACCCGGAAGGTAAATCATTCAATCCCTTATCTCTGTAGTTTATTTATTTTTTCCTGATTTTAGAATTGCAAATCAAGTGTTTGGATTAACTATGTTTTTACTCTAGTGTTGGAGTAAGGGTTACATCTCAGGGCTTGTTTTGCTTTTGGAATCACAGAAGTTTTATTAGCCATCAATTACCAACTAAAGGTAAAACTCATCTTTCAAATCCCTTCTTGATTGTTCTCTAGTGTGATGCAATTAGGGATTACTTTGATTAATTGGTCTGATTTTGCAGGTGATGCTCAAGTTGTTGAAAGGTGTTGAGCCAAAGGTCGGGATCAAGATTACTTATTCTTAAGAGAATGAACCATTAGGTACTATACCTTTAGCTTTGATTGATGAATCTTCTGAGCCATTCTTTGTCATCTATATAGTGATAGTGAAGTTATTAGTGAATACCAACTTAAGTAGATTCTCGAATTCCATGGCTCCAATTGCATGGTGCTGGTACCGAGATTATCATTAGAGGAAATCCCTAGTTTGTTATATGTTTTTGATTTTTTGGTTTAAATCTGATTATTGTTTGGTTTTTGGATGTATAGGTGAAAAGGGAAGAAGGATTTGAAAATTGATTTCTGCAGTACAACAGAGGTATATGTTTCCAGAGAATAATGTTGAACTTTTTGCTAAGAAAGTGAGAATAATAAATAAAGGATATGAACCTGCTTCAATTTCTACTGCCCCACCTCAATCAAGGCAAAGGATAGATCCTGATGGTACTCTTTTTAAGTGAAATACTCTAATTAAACCTTTTTTTTTACCAATTATTTACTGTAAATTGTTTGACTATATGTTTTATTACCAATCTTTATACTAATTAGTAAAGCATACCAAAAAATTGTGATGCATTGTTACATTTGATCTCGCATGATATATTTATTAGTCTCAGTATGATAGTTATCTATTGATTTGAGTCTTGTCTTTCCAGTTTTATATAAGTGTTTAGTAGAAGTTATTTTTTAAATTGCAGTGTTCTTTTCATTGTCTTCTAGGATACATTGTAAATATAATGTTAACCGATCTCTCTTCTTTACATGTTTTTTAGCTAGATTTAGTTCGATGTTTCGTTCAAAATAAAAAGAATGAAGTACCAGTTGCAGGTTATTCCTGTACACCCTTAAAATTTTCCCTCTTTGTGTTAATATCCCGAGTCCACCACTATTTGGTTTAGAAGGAATTCCATTGATTACAGCTGTTTTGTAAGGGATTACTAATGGTTCAACTGCTGATGGCTCTTTGTTGAATTTATCATTACTCAGATTTTTTGACTGGATGATTGCTAGATTAACCCCATTGGGTAGGGACATAAGATGAGCTTTGGATTGATTTTTGAGCTTTGGCTTGATTTTTTATTTACCATTTTCTTTCATTTTTCGGTTTCACCTGTACATTATTTCAATGTCCAGGCAATGTGGTTTCATGAAAAATTCAAAGTAGTTCAGTGTTAGCTCATGAAATGAATACTTTTGGTTCTTTTGCTTGCAGGTAGTTGCGCTCATGTCTAGTCGTAATGCTTACATAAAAGAAACTCAAGTGACCAGATATGTGGGGGAGACACTCTTTTCTTAAGGATTGTTGATTATGTTCAAAGTGTTGCTTCCAGTTCTCCCATTGTTTGGTATAGTCAAATTCTGGGGTAAAATTTCAATGTGTATAGTAGGTTTCTGCTCTGTTTGGTAAGTGACAGGTGTTGTGGATTTTGTTTATTAATTTACAAAGCTTTACCCCTAGCTTAGATACCTGGATTCTAGCCTGATAAAGGAACCCTCTCAACTGTGACTGTGATTCTCGAGTTAGAAGTTTTTTGCTAAATGGTTATATTACCTTTCACTATTTGCTTGATAAATATAAGGGGATTCAATTGTTGGGACAAGAATAACAAACAAAGACTCAAGAGTTTGTCTAACAGTCTGTGGTTTTCTTACTCTGATCTTATATTGTCACCAATGTTTTTAAATATGGATTCTTCATGTTAAAATAAAAGTTGTGCACATAACATCTATGACTTTCTGCCTACTTGCTGGTTTTGTAGACTTTCATTTTATCTTCCTGTAATCCTCAAAGTAGTTGCATCTGTAGTCAGGGGAGTTATAAGAAAAACAAATGTTCTCTAGAAGGAAGTTTTTTCTTGTTGGAGGCTTGTTTATACTAAGTTGTTTGCTTGTATTGAAACATGATGCTTTGCGCCAATGATGCTTCAACATGTAAGGTACATTTTATAATTATCAAATCTATGTTCCTTATGATTTGAAAAATATACTAGTGTCTGAGTGCTTGCATTGGATTGATGGCAGAACCACTGGATCAAAGTACAAATGCTTTTTGTCAGCACAATATGTTGTTTCGACTTCTGAACTAGAAGCGATAATGGTGATTACATCTCTTTACTCTTCCCTTTGCTTCTCTTTGTAACTATCTTTTTGTTTTGATTCTGCTTCAGTTACTTATTTCGTCTGTTGTAATAATACTTCATTACTTTGGATTACAAGCTTATAAATTCAGTCATTAAATGGATGTTGATGGTCTAAAAAAGAGGAACAATGAAAAAAAGTTCATGCTTAAATTCCCTTGCTTCATAAGCTGAAAGTGTCAAATTGATGCGGCTACAGGTCGATTGCATTCTTAGTTGGGTCGCCATTTTCTGAAGCATCTGTAAGGTGTCGGTGTAAATTCTTTGTAATTTATCATGGTCCCTTTATCATTGTTAAAATATGTTCTAATTGTAGCGATTAAAAATAATGAATAAAAGCAAATATCTGAATAAAATAAATTATGAAGTTGTTTTGTTTTTTTATTTTAGTACTGAATAATACTCTCTACCAACACCTTAAGCAGCTCAATTGGTAACGCTGAAGCACTTGAGCAACTCAATTTGTACTATCTTAAGCTCTTGGTCAACGATGCCAATTGCATAGTCGACGTCTATAGCACCTACCAACTAAACTTTTGATGGCAACAAATCTTCACCAACAACATATTAAGAGATTACAAAACTTCACCGATTATTATTCTGTGGCTAGATTCCTTGAGAAGCTGAAATTTTAGTTCCCAGATCCCTCAAACGACTTCCAAGCAACTAGATATATAGTGGATAGACACATTAACCAACAAAAATTGAGTGGATAAAACGCTCAAACATCCAAACGCTTAGCGGATAAAATCCTTTACCCACAAGGCCAAACACATAGAGAAACAAAAATTCAGTGGGTCAAATACTTTATCAACTGACATCGTTCTATAATAACCACATCTACCAACTATGTACAAGTCTTCAACAACAGATATTTTTGTGGGTTATACATTTAACCAACACAGTTTTATATGTTTTACCAACGACAACCAGTCCTTACTAAAAAATTGTGCCAACCAGAACATGAGTTGCTTCATTGAAGTTCAAAGACATTTGTACCAACAGAATCGTTGGTATAGACCTTTAGCAAGTAAGCCTTTAACCACAGAGGGTATCCGTTGCCACGTCGGTTGTTATAGACCCCCAGCCACTCAAAACGACCCTATACCAACTGATTCCTGGTAGTCGCTAAAGTCCAATTTTCTTGTAGTGATCGTTTCTTTACTCATAAACATATGCTCAAAACTATTAATCATACTTACCAGAATCTGTTCCCAAAATTTAATACCCACAAAGACCTACGGATTATAGACCTATTAGACATTGTAAGTGAGTTAAATCATTTCGAAAAAAATTGCAAATAGATTGAAGTTCTTTTTTGTCCAAAATTATCTCACCAACTCAAACTACATATGTTCAAGGTAGACACATACAAGATAATGTGATCATTACACATGAATTAATTCATTTTATTGAAACCAAAAATATCAATCAAGCTCTTATTGGTATGAAGTTAGATATGTCGAAAGCTTTCGATAGGGTAGAAGCTAGATTCTTGGCCCGTGCTACGCACCGGGCGGCTACTAAAACATACATTTTCCGTTGTCAAACTTGTACAATCTTAGTTCATTTCCTCAGAAAAGTATTGATTCATACTACAATGTTAGTTCGGAGGAATACTACAAAGTATCTCCATAGCTATTTCAAATAAATCTGTGCATCTTTGAATCCATACTTGAAGTCACATAAAAAAGGATATTAACCAATACACCATGGAATTTATTAATTCCAAAATCATACGAACATTGTATCTTAAATATACCAAAACCATAAAAAAGAATCCAAAATCATAAGAAAATTGTATCTTAAATATGCCAAAACCATAAGAAAGTTGTATTAAATCTAAGGAAATATAAAAGGATGTCATGGGCCATTTTCGCCTTGTTTCTCATTACTTTGTAGTATTCCTTTATCTGCAGCTTCTACTTCTGCCAATGCTGCCTCATCTTCCAAGTTTTCATAATCTCCATGTTGGCCAGCCTCTGCAGAATTTGCTATTAAGTCTTTCTAAGTTTTCATCCTCTCCATATTGGCCAGCCTCTGCGCTATTTGTATTTAGTAATCCCTTATCTTCTAAGTCCTCCAAAGCCATCATTTCTTCCATATTCTCACCTTCATCTGCTTCTGCACTTACATTTTTTGCTGGTACCTGTAGTAAACAAATATTGTTAATTCCATATTTATTTTTCCTTTATATCCGATTACAATCAAATATTGTTAATTCATTTTTTTACCTACTGTATGTTGCCCAGTTTGAATTTGGCTTCTAGTTGAAAATTTATTGGATAAAGTTTTCTGACAGAAAAACTATTGTAGCCAAATAATTTTTCATTAAGTTTTACTTCGAATATGAAAGACAATCCCATTGCATCCCAGATTTCAGGTACATTTTATGCTAAATTTTTATGTTATCCAAGTAATTTTGTTCGGTATATTTCCTCTATAGTGGTATATAAGCATATAGTGGAGAATGGAGAATACCTTTATATTTATATGGAGAATGGAGAATACCTCTAAATATGATTTACATGAGCTTTGTTATTCTCACATTGTTGAGGAGTGGTTCGACAGCTTGTCCAAATCCAATTATCACAACTGTTGTGGTTTTGTCTGTCACTTTGAGTTCCAACTTGTAACGTGGAACAGAATTTCGTACTCTTTTTTGGCAGTCGTTGCACCATGGAAATACTTTAAGTATGGTGTGTGCTTTTTTGCATTTCGTACATTCCATGTAGAACCATGTATATATTTCTCGAATACCAGTCACGGTTTCTTTGAATGTGAATATGGTACACTACGGGAAAAATCATCATTTACGACACTTGATTAGCGTTGTCGTACACCTACGACAACGCTTTTTTATGCATTGTGTAGGTGGGGTATTGTAGAAAGTCCAAGCTTTTCTACAATACTTGACTAAGAGTTGTAAAGGGTGATGTGATTCATGGTTCGACAATATTTTTCCGTAGTTGTGATTCTCTTTCGATTTTTTTTGAAAGCCTAACACCACTCTTGCTTGTGTTGTAGGACTATCTTGAACGACACAAGCGGGGTATCGTGAAAATATATGTAACAATAATTACTAGTATTATGAATAAGATTTGCACGACTCTTGTATGAGATGTCTAACTATCTTGGACAACATATAGTTATGTTGTAAAGAAACTATTTCACAATATTTGGCTTGTGTAGTTGAAATCTGGAAGACAATATCTATTATTATTATGAATACTGCTGTCACAACACTTCATTGAGTTGTATAACTGTCATGAACAACTCCTGATGATGTAGCAAGATTTTATTTTACAATGATTGTTGTGGGTAGTAGAACTTCTTAACACAACACTTATTAGAAGTTGTGTGCATAAAATTATTTTGAAAAAAAAAATTTTATAGCTGAAACCGAATTGACGAAAGCATTTCACATTCATAATTTCATATTAACCTGCCAGTATAACATATTTACATTCATTCAAGACCTTCCACTCATATTACATTACCTATCTAACTTCAAATCACATTGAATGAAAGTGTGTTGCGCAACGAAAGAAAAGAAAATGATAGCATCAGGACCACAACGAACTGAAACTAAGTCTTGGCAAAAATGCCACAGACCAACCCATCTTGCCATGACTTGTATCAATAATCTTTTCCAATTCTTGCAACCCATACCTATGGCAGAGCACTTAGCTTCTTCTTTCAATTCAGAATCAAACCAGTTTCTTGTCCTTTCTAAACTGATCATGACTTAGCATTTTGCATCCTCCACATTCATTTGCCTAAGGGTATATTTCAGCTACAATTTCAGCAGCTCAGGCCATTTATCATTTTCATTCCAAACTATAGCTCTAGCACCATGATCCATTCCCTGCATATCAGCACCATTCTTCTATTTTATTGCAAGGTTCGTTAACAACACCCAACTTGACCTATAACCACCGTAGACACTACTTCCTACTTTGTAACTTAAGTACGGGCAGCAGCAGGAGGATCTAGCTTCACCAGGAGTGGCACCATCAGCACCACCAGTACCGGTACGTGCGCCTTGTCCTGGCTTAGCTGCATCGTCCTGTACATAAAAAAAAGGAAAATCAAATAAATAACAAATCAACAACAATAATTAAAATATCAACAATTCAACTTAACTTAATCAAAGATATAATCTCACCAATAACTAATTAAAGTCTTCCCAGTCTCAACACAACTTCGATTTAGACCCAATTCATAGTTAAGGTTACCATTTATTTTTTTCTTTTTCAGACAGAATCAAATTCATTATCTACTACCATTTTTAATTACGATTTTGTTCCTTTTCGCTTAACTATTGATGATCAACAATAAAACGAATCCGAAAAAAAATCCCTTTACATCTTTAATAATGGGACCAAAATTTACTAATTGAGTAATGGGGTTAGATCGGCTGAAGATAAGAAAAAAAAATGGTAACCCTTGCTATCTAGCTAGTAAGGAAACTGAAATATTGATAATGGGAACGTTGGGACAATCCTCATTAAGAGGTCATTCCTTATACTTCATAATGGGACCAAAAAATGAACTTATTAGTTACATTTTGCTGTATGCTAAAAATAAGCTATTAACAAAAAATAACAATATTGAATATTCTAAAGAACTCCATAAGTTCTAATGATTTGGAAAGGCATTGCGGAATGACAATAAATCAAAATCTAGCCTAATAATTTATTGACTATTTACAATTACCTTTAGTGATTCCTGCAGATTCCAGCACTAAAGATTGTGAGAAGGACGAGAATATCGAGAGCCATAACTTGGGAATTCTGGGATTGAGTAATAATGGTGGCTGTGGTGATCAAATCCACCATTGCCAACTGAATTTCTCCCTGGGTGAGACTAAGTGAAGCTGAAATCAGCACAGATGACAATGATTTAAGTTACCAATAATAAAATTCTATCCTACATGAGCTCAATTCAGAAGCTAACAATATTGCACGACATTGTAAATCACAGAATGTACTAGTCATCTAACACAATGTACGAATTACCAAAATATGTAGCACTAATCCTGTATTTGTCCTTCTGTAGTCACACCATCTGCACTGATCATCTGTAGGATTGGGTTTTAAATTTTCAAAAACCTCTTTATTCCTACATTTCCAAATAGAGAGCCCAGGCATAAGCCATTTGTGCACCACTGAAGATGATTTTTCCCGTAGTGCAGTATCATCTTCTGTAGATTCACAACCACCTTGGACATGGAAACAACTCACGGAGAACCACATAAACTACCTGCAACTTGGATTACACAGCACCTTCAGTTCATAGTGGAAAAACTGGGCAGAAATGTCGCAAAACTAACGTCTCAAACAGCCTGCGTTGTCGAGATTTGAGGTTCATTTGGTCTGTGAATAATATGCGCAAAAATGGTCACAGAACTGCGAAGCTACAGATTTCAGTTCTGTCAAGCTGTGTTTCAGGGGACAGATCTCCTAAACGATGAATCCAAAATCTAAGCACTTTTAACTCATTATAGTGGAGACATATATGAACATTTTATGTCAAGGAAGTACTATCTAAATCCCTTCCTATTGGCGGAAGTTTCGCAGATAAAAGAGCACAGAGAACAAGTGACATAAAAACATGGTCTTCAACATTCATTTTACATCTAACTCTCAAAGACAAATCACCATTTAATAAATCCTTTAACGTGTATAAAATAAACTTATAGGATAGTAATTCACATGTCTAAGTATTCCACATTGATTCCTTGAAAGAAAAACACCAAAATACATACTTAGCCTTGAAATCAAAGAAAAACACCATTATGACGCCAAGAGCAAATACTTGTATATGGAGTACTTAGCCTTGAAATCAAAATCCGATAAACATAGCATACTAATTGGAAAGCTAGTAGTGTGAAACATTACCTTTGAACAGCTGAAGAATTTTCCTTCGCTAGCTTCTTTCCGTTCTCGGTTTCCTCGTGTGCAAACTTCATACCAGAAGGGCCGAATTCCATGAGCACCAACTCCTGAATCACAAAATCAAACACAACAGTAAAAAAAAATTCGGTTCATAATGTATCAAGGCTAGATAATTTATATCATAATTACTAAGGTTCACTTGTTGAATGACAACCCCATCTTTGCTTGTATCAAATCAACACACAACAACAACAAAAAAAATCAAAATCTAATCCCATTACCTAAACCAACACAGAACATTGTTTTCAAATTAAAAAAATCAAAATCTACATGATAACTCAAATCCAATCCAAACCCATCTTCTAAATCTTGTTGTAGAACCCGATTCTCCATTTTTCGATTCAAACAATCTCACATCAGTAACATAAAGAAACCCAATCTATGATCATTGCAACACCAACTTCACAAATTATCCCTTGATTTCCTCTCGAGGTTGAACATAAACACAAATCTATCTCTGTATTTCTTGAAACCCTAACTTCTCTGCTTCAATTTCTTCATCCATCAAACCCATCTAAGAAACCTTCGGAGCAACCACCATCACTTCCTCATCTTCATCTAGTTCCCTGGATTAGGTTAATGCTTATCGAGATTTAGGCTTTGAAGGTCGAATCGGTCGATTTTTGATATTCGATTTAGGTTTTTCAAATTGATGTGAATTGAATCGAGTATTTCCAATGCAGATTTGGGTTTCTGAAACGCAGATGAGAAGAAGAAAAAATTCCCAAATATCCCTGAGTCTGTGTTCTTCCCTGAGTCTATGTTCTTCCCGACCAAGACCTAACCTAACCTAGGATAACCATAGAAAGTAAATGGTTTGATTTTATGTAAAATAATTAGGGTTTTTGAAAAGATTTGGTGAAGCAGGTGAAGACAGGGAGAGGAGATGGCGATGAAGAGTAGAGATGGGTTGAGTAGTAATGCCGCCGGTCATCTGTGGTGTGTGGAGGAGACGAAGAGTAGAGGAGATAAAGATGGAGAAAAAAAGATTGAGCTCGATTGGTTGAGGGAGGGTTTGGTAGGTGAATAAAAAATATGGACGGACCAGATTTACTTTGATCCCCTCATACGGATTGGGAAATTAATCTAACGGTTGATATTCTATTTGTTATAGTCATACGGATTGAGAACCATTTGTTTTTCTATTTGTGCTAATACGATCTCATGTATCCGATTTATTATCAACCTTCGACATGAAGAAAAAAATCCAAAAAAATATTAATAAATTTAGGACATTGTTATCGACATTCTGATATAAAAAAATCCAAAAAATGTATAAGAATGAATCGGGAAATCAAAAATGAATTCGATAATTGGTGTGTTTCTTTGTTCTTCAGATATGGTATAACGGCATACATACTATGAACCAAGAAGCTCCGGGAGGGTTCTGACTTCAAACTAAGCATGATACATCATCGAAATCGATAAATATGAAGTTTATGGTTGATTCGAACTTCAAATGTGGTATAACGACATACAAACTATGAACCAAGAAGCTTTGGGAGGGTTCATACTTCAAACTTATCAGGATACATCATCCAAATCAATAAATATGAAGCTCAGTGTTGATTCGAACTTCAAATTTGATATAACGACATTCAAACTATGAACCAATAGTCTCCGGGAGGGTTCTGACTTCAAACTAAGCATGATACATCATCGAAATCGATAAATATGAATCTTAGCGTTGATTCGAACTTCAGATATGGTATAACGACATACATACTATGAACCAAGAAGATCCGGGAGGGTTCTGACTTCAAACTAAGCATGATACATCATCGAAATCGATAAATATGAAGCTTAGGGTTGATTCGAACTTCAAATGTGGTATAACGACATACAAACTATGAACCTAGAAGCTCCGGGAGGGTTATGACTTCAAACTTAGCATGGTACAACATCGAAATCGATAAATATGAAGCTCAGTGTTGATTAGAACTTTAAATATGATATAACGGCGTACAAAGTATTATCCACAAAGCTCCAAGAGGGTTATGACTTCAAACTTAGCATGTTACACCATCAAAATCGATAAATATGAAGCTCAGTATTGATTCGAACTTCAATATGCGAGAACGAACCCTATTCTGGCATATTATATGCATACTCTGGATCCGAGATCGAAACATGGTCGTGAGTGGACCACTATAAGCTGAAAACCTTATAATTAAGAACAATAAATCCATCCATTTACAGATATTATTCCCTCGAAATATTCCCCAAAACTTTAAACAAACCCTATTCTGGCATATTATATGCATAACCTAGCTCCGATGTCGAAACCTAGCAATGAGTGGACCACTATAAGCCGAAAACTTGGTAAGAAAGATGAATCCATCCATTTATGGGTAAGATTCCTTCGGAATATTCCCCAAAACTTTAAACAAACCCTATTCTGGCATATTGCATGCATAACCAGACTTTAAATTTGTTTAAAGGGCATACGAACCATGAAACATCAGTGTACGAAGTGGTTCTGACTCCAAAATTTGCAGGATATATCATAAAAACTGTGATGCCCCGATTTTCGTGTCCCGGATCCCACGCCCGAAGACCCGAAGTGCTACTTGGAAACCATAGCCGAAGTTCATTCCCACCAATTAACAAATAAAATCACTTAATTATCAAAACACCATCCTAAGGTAAAAGACTATTTCACCCTTTCTAGTAATAAATACCTATGTATTTACTATGCCAAGTGACATCTTCTCTATGCATTTACTATGCCAGGTGATATCTTCCCTATGTATTTAGTATGCCAGGTGACATCTTCTCTATGCATTTACTATGCCAGGTGACATCTTTTCTATGCATTTACTATGCCAGGTTACATCTTGTCTATGTATTTACTATGTCAGGTGACATCTTTTCTATGCATTTACTATGCCAGGTGACATCTTCCCTATGTATTTACTATGACAGATGACATCTTCTCTATGTATTTACTATGCCAGGTGACATCTTGTCTATGTATTTACTATGCCAGGTGATATCTTTTCTATGCATTTACTATGCCAGGTGACATCTTCTCTGGAATATTCCCAGAAACTTTAAGCAAACCCTGTTTTGGCATATTGTATGCATAACTTGGCTCTGAGATCGAATCTTGGCCGTGAGTGGACCACTATAAGCCGAAAACTTGGTAAGAACGATGAATCCATCCATTTACAAGTAAGATTACTCTAGAATATTCCCCGAAACTTTAAACAAACCCTGTTTTGGCATATTGTATGCATAACCTGGCTCTGAGATCGAAAACTGGCCGGGAGTGGACTACTATAAGTCGGAAACTTGGTAAGAACGATCAATCCATTATGGAGACTGTGAAAAATGACCAGGTTGTGCTTATCGAAAATAGGTAAAGTAAATATCACAGAATATGAAAATGACCATATTACCCTTAATGGAAATAAGTGCTATAAATATAAAGGAGACTGTGAAAATGACCAGATTACCCTTATTGGAAATAGGTAAAGTAAATATCATAAAATGTGAAAAATGACCATATTACCCTTAATGGAAATAAGTGCAATAATTATTATGGAGAGTGTGAAAAATGACAAGACTACCCTTATCGGAAATAGGTAAAGTACATATTTCATAATATGAAAATGACCATATTACCTTTGATGGAAATAAGTGCAATAAACATTATGGAGACTGTGAAAATGACCAGACTACCCTTATCGGAAATAAGTTAAGTAAATATTATAAAATGTTAAAATGACCATATTACCCTTAATGAAAATAAGTGCAACAATTTTTATGGAGACTGTGAAAAATGACAAGACTACCCTTATCGGAAATAGGTAAAGTAAATATTACAGAATATGAAAATGACCATATTACCCTTGATGGAAATAAGTGCAACAAACATTATGGAGACTGTGAAAATGACCAGACTACTCTTATCGGAAATAAGTAATTTTCAGAGAAGGCTTCGCGCTGTTTGCGGTTCAGTCACCTGAGCATTATTTTATTGGCATTACATTTTGTTTTACAACACTTATGAAGGGTTGTCATAAAGTTAGTGTATTAAAGAACCACAAACTTGACAGAACCTGTGATAGTGTAGGATGGTTAGTGGTGTATATTTCCATGCCCGAGGCTCAGGATCGAATCCCCCCAACCTCATTTTTTCCAACATTATATATTTTTACTTCAACAACACTTATAAGTGTTGTTATAGGTTTCTATTTAAAAAAAATGAAAAAAAATCAAAACTTGTGAACTGAAAGGATGGTTGATGGGCTAGACTTCCATGCAGTAGGCTCAGGATCGAATCCCCCCAACCTCATTTTTTCCAACATTATATATTTTTACTTCAACAACACTTATAAGTGTTGTTATAGGTTTCTATTTAAAAAAAAATGAAAAAAAACCAAAACTGGTGAAGTGAAAGGATGGTTGACGAGCTAGACTTCCATGCAGCAGGTTCATGTTCGAATCTCCCCTCTAACATATTTTCATTATCATATTTTTTTGTTCTTCAACAACATTTGTGAGAGTTGTGATAGGATAAGTCACTACACTAATAAAACAGAGTTGTTATAGCTAAATGTCGTCACAACCTTTTTTCCTAAAGAGTTGTCGTTTGTGAGAGTTGTGATAGGCTCAGGATCGAATCCCCCCAACCTCATTTTTTCCAACATTATATATTTTTACTTCAACAACACTTATAAGTGTTGTTATAGGTTTCTATTTAAAAAAAAATGAAAAAAACCAAAACTGGTGAAGTGAAAGGATGGTTGACGAGCTAGACTTCCATGCAGCAGGTTCATGTTCGAATATCCCCTCTAACATATTTTCATTATCATATCTTTTTGTTCTTCAACAACATTTGTGAGAGTTGTGATAGGATAAGTCACTACACTAATAAAACAGAGTTGTTATAGCTAAATGTCGTCACAACCTTTTTTCCTAAAGCGTTGTCGTTTGTTTTCTTAGCGCATCCCCTTGGTCCTAAGTGTTGGTAGTGATGATATACGACAACGCTTCCTTTGAAATCAGTTGTAAAAGATAGGACTTTCTACAATGTTTAGAAAAGTGTTGTAAAACCCCAGTTGTAGATGTGTATTTTTCCCGTAGTGGTACCCTGTCATAATTGGTTATCAATTATTAGTACATTTTTGGCTAAGTAATTATTGGTTACCCTGAAATTCTATATAAAATGTTACCTCGTTATTTGAATTGAAGAAGAATAAAAGGGACACAAATTTAACGTGGTTCGGCAAATAATGCCTACATCCACAGAGGAATCCCATAGGGAGAGATATTATTGATATGATGATTACAATAATTATGGTTAGCTAACCTAGGATTTCCATATCCTATTAGGGTTTAGGATACATGTATTTATAGTGTTTATGTATACCCTAATTAGGTAAACTTCATGTGAAAGAAACTTGGGCAACAAGTCTTCTAGAATATTCTGGATCTTCACTGGTAGACGGGCTTGATTAATGGGCATACCGTGTATTTTAAACACGGTACAAACATCACCCCCTATTAACCTCCAACTTCTTGCTGGTTAGGAAGTTTGTTTTTCCTTCTACATCGATCGTTAATGATGAAACTCGCCCCAAGGGTAAGTAGAGACTTTATAAAGATGCCCCCAACTGTAATAACCTGCTGTTGATGGTGGTTTTTAGTTTAGGGCTAAAATCGTAAAACACTAAACCCTAGCAGATAGTGACGTCATAACATTTAAAGTAACCAGCATTTACTAGGCACATTTACTGAAAAGCCTTTACTGTGTCTCTTAATAATTACCGGGGTACCTTTTTCAAATTAGGGTTACAACAAGCAAAACCCTAATTCCCCTATGTGCCAATGGAAACTCATGCCAGCCACACCAACCGCGCCAAAGCATGCTAGTCGCACCTCTGTGCCAATGGAAAATCATGCCAGCCACACCAACCACGCCAAAGCATGCCAACCATGCTAGCCGCACCTCTGTGCCAATGGCAAATCATGCCAGCCACACCGACCGCGCCAAATCATGACAGCCATGCTAGCCGCACCTCTGTGCCATTGGCAAATCATGTCAGCCACACCAACCGCGCCAAAGCATGCCAACCATGGTAGACGCACCTCTGTGCCAATGGAAAATCATGCTAGCCACACCAACCGCGCCAAAGCATGCCAACCATGCTAGCCGCACCTCTGTGCCAGTGGAAAATCATGCCATCCACACCGACCGCGCCAAAGCATGCCAACCTTGCTAGCTGCACCTCTGTGCCAATGGAAAATCATGCCAGCCACACCGACCGCGCAAAAGCCAGCCAACCATGCTAGCCGCACCTCTGTGCCAATGGAAAATCATGCCAGCCACACCAACCGCTCCAAAGCATGTCAACCATGCTAGCCGCAACTCTGTGCCAATGGAAAATCATGCCAGCCACACCAACCGCACCAAAGCATGCCAAACATGCTAGACGCACCTCCGTACCAATGGAAAAACATGCCAGCCACACCGACCACGCCATGACAAACACATCTCGCCATGGCCCCCCATGCCGCGCCACCATACTGGCCTTCCCCACGCGGCTACCAAAGTAAAGTCATGCAACAATCAATGGTTTCCCTTAAATCCCAAGAACAAATCCTGGCCGTCTAAGGTCACCTCACGACCTTTGTCCCAAAACCCTAGCTTGGTCACGTACCTAGCCAAAGCTATCCACGCCATACGCCCAAGACAAACCCTTGGCCCCACATGCCAAGCCAAACGCCCTTGCCTTGGTCCTAGCCGCGCCACCCTGTTGGCCTCCCCTCCTCGGCCACCAAAACGACGGCGTGCAACAATCAACGGTTGCCCTTCAATCCTAGGAGCAAAACCTAGCCATCCAAGGTTACCCGACAACACATGGTAACCTTTGGCCCGAAAAACTAAGTTTGGCCACGCTAAACCATGCGATGCCAACGGCATGCCAACCTAGCCGCGCCACCACGTTGGCCGTCACTACCGAAACGAAGGCGTGCAAAGATCAACGATTGCCCCTCCTCTCAAGATGCAAAATCTCGTCCATATGCATCCCAACAACACATCCAGAAGAGTACGATAAGCTTGTATCAAATCCCGTGGACATGGATTCAAGGCGATGCAATGAAAGTAAGATACACAAGGAGACTATCATCACGGGACGCTTTCACTCCCCACTCCCCTCAACCTGGTTATTTTTGATTTCAACATCACCACTGCCGAATTTTTACGAGCCGTGGAAATTTTTCAACATACATGTACATCGAAGACTCCAAAAGCATGCTAGAAAGATACATCCACATATTCGTCCATTCTATCGGATCTAACAGAAATACAACTAGGGACTGATCACCGCATCCCATTGCATACGATAGTCCAAGATTCAGAAGCTAGTTCAAAGGGTTTCTCATGAGGCAAAGTCCTTTAAGACTTGATAGCAGCGCACCGGCAACAGAATGTCTCCCAACTCATCTATTTCATCATGTGTCTTCGGAATACACCGAACAACGTAAAGTCAAGGATGGACCAACAACACAATCACAATGTCCAAGATTATCCCTGACATGCTCATTGCCGAGAATATATTTCATCCATCCATCCCAAGAATGCAGTGGAGTTTTGGTAAATTTTTGAATCCACTAGAGAGACACGCAAACGAAAGAACAGATCCGGACGGGAAACAGAAAACAGAAGAAGATCAATGTCTCATTCCATCCAGACGCAGTTTCTAGAGTTTGAAAAAAATAAAAATTCCTTCTTGATCCATGAAATGGATGACTGGGCGCGACTTTGCCACCTCGGGCCCGCAACATCCCTCCTGAATTCTTTTTGAATTTTATTGTCGAGCTGTTTTCACCTCCCGAATGAGTTCAAAACCTAAATATTCCCTCGACTAGGGATAGGAAATTCTTTTTCGTTCATAATGGAGGGGCGGACCGTTAAATCCGAGCTCGTACGAGAATTCTACAGCGATTCTAGTAAGGGGCGCTAATTAGGGTTGCAACATGATAAAATATGAAGCAAGTTGTTATCTTCCCGAAGCCAGTCGTCACCTTTCCAGGGAACTGAAGCAATTTGTTATCTTCCTAAAGAACGTCATCATCTTCCCACGGAACTGAAGTCGTTCGTCATCCTTCCACGGAACTGAAGCCAGTCGTCATCCTTCTGAGGAACTCAAGATAGCTCCATTCCAAGTCGACTAAGGCTGACGGCTCCATTCCAAGTTTACCAAGGCTGACAACACCATTCCAAGATGACCAAGGCTGACGGCTCCATTCCAGGTCGACCAATGATGACGGTTCCATTCAAAGCCGACCAAGGCTGACGGCTCCATTCAAAGCCGACCAACACAAGCGACTCCGTTTCAAGACGCACCACACTAATAACTCTCCAAGCCAACATCATGATGTTCCCTGACCCAGTCAAGATGATGAGTAGCCAGACTGAACTAATGATTTGTCGTCTCACCACTTCACAGTCAACATCACGAAGAGAATCTACGCAAAGCTTCCAAGCACAAGGATCACAGATTCTCCCTGCTTCCTAAAAAAAAATAGGTTAGACGGATATTCCTGACCAACTTGCGTGATTTACGTTTCGATTCTGTCATTGTCTATCACCATCTTATGCTTACCTCGCAACAACGCCCCTGTTCCGAGCTAAGCAGGGGACTTAATGTTGATGGTGGTTTTTCACTTAGGGGTAAAGTCGTAAAACCCTAGTCAGATAGTGTAATAATGTCTCCAACGAATGCATTTATTATACCCTTTAATATATCTGCGAGGAAATTACCAGGGTACCTTTTTTTAAATGCTAATTAGGGTTTCGATAGACCAAACCCTAATTCCCACACCACATGTGATAATGGCAAGCCATGCCAGCCACACCTACCACGCCAAGGCATTCCAACCAGGATAGACGCACCCATGTGCCAATGGAAAACCATGACAGCCACACCTACCGCGCCAATGCATGCCAACCATGCTAGCCGCACCCCTGTGCCAATGGAAAACTATGACAGCCACACCTACCATGCCAAGGCATGCCAACCATGCTAGCCTCACCCCTGTGCCAATGGAAAACCATGCCAGCCACACTTACTATGCCAAGGAATGCCAACCATGCTAGCCTCACCCCTGTGCCAATGGCAAACCATACCAGCCACACCTACCGCGCCAAGGCATGCCATCCATGCTAGATGCACCCATGTGCCAATGGCATGTCAAACCCTTGGCCCCACCATGCCAATCCAAACCGCACCATGTGCCAACGACATGCCAAATCCTTGGCCCCACCATGCCAATCCAAACCGCACATTGCCTTGGCCCTATCCATGCTAGCCGCACCATGTGCCAACGGCAGGCCAAACCCTTGGCCCCACCATGCCAAGCCAAACCGCACCTTGCCTTGGCCCTAGCCATGCTAGCCGCACCATGTGCCAACGACATGCCAAACCCTTGGCCCCACTATTCCAAGCCAAACCACACCTTGCCTTGTGTCATACCTTCAAACTCCACAGAAATTTTCTGCGAAAGTGTAACCCGGCAGCACAATGGTTCTGTGAATAAAGCCTCACCCACTTGCACTTTAGCGTTATAAGTTTGCACCAATGCAAACATCCAACTCAACAATTCTTCAGCGGAAGTCTTTAACCTTCTTTATCTTCAACTTAAACTCATCAAATGCACCCCAAAATGCATTCAATCTTTGCCATACTTTGCTAACAATAATCGGCCAACCAAGAACGCTTAAAAAATGACACAATCAACTCTTTTATTGCATCAAAGGGAAGAAATACAAAACTTTCCCACTTACGGACTTACACAGACTTGTTCACTCCTTGAACCAAGTCTAAGTCTTACAAAAACTCTCATATTCACTCACATATGCAACCTTCACTCTCACATATGTCAGCTTACTCTCACACAGGCTAGGACGCTGAATTTCCCATGCCTTAGGACTATTTATACAGCGTATTTTCTTGGCCAAACCATGCATAAATGTTACACACGCTAGATACAACCATCTGTCTCGGGGAGCAGTTTCATAACCGCCAATTACTACGCCAACTGGCTAGTTCTCCTTTAACTTGCGCCAATCGTCCAACACCTATTATCTTGGCAGTTATAACTCTTCTCCCACAATTATAAACTCCTTTATAACCGCTCCGCTCCATCATGCGTCATTGGCATGCTTGTGAAGCTCGTAACCAACTTGTAACCGTCACTTGAGCCGTATTGCGCCACTTTTTCTGGCATACTGGATTCTGCCACGCTCCAATGCTCAGCTATCTTGACCCAGCATGTTTATTATTCTAAACTCATGCATGGACAATTCTCAAGCATCAAACATCAAGGCCATCTCCTTAAGCTCACTCTAGTTACTCATGCGTCATATCTGCTTCGCTACACCAATTAGCTTGACAACAGCAATGCAACTCTTGCATTACCAACTTGTTTGCATTGTTCAAGATTTGTCCAACCTTGAACCAATGTCATAGACTAACTCCTAGTATATTTCACTCTTCTTCCATCATCCTTGAGTTTGGGCCAACTTAATTCCACGGATATGCCTTAATGCCAACATCGCATGTTGCATTTGTCACTTTGGCCTTGTCTTGCCTTCCCTCAATGAAGCTTCATTATGTCGGCCAATATGCTTTATTCCTTAGCTAAATATTTTTACAATATAGTGCTTCACTTGCAATACATTGGCCCTGTGGGATCATGCCATTCTCAATACTTAACAGTCTGTACAGTAATACCGGTATTATGGCTTCGCAATGCGCCATTACAGCTGAACACCGACTTGGCCTGCAACTCTGTGACGCGCCATCATTATGCGACACTTGCAGCACCGTAATACCTTGGCCCTAGCCATGCTAGCAACACCATGTGCCAATAGCATGCCAAACCCTTGGCCCCACCATGCCAAGCCAAACCGCACCTTGCCTTGGCCCTAGCCATGCTAGCCGCACCATGTGCCAACGGCATGCCAAACTCTTGGCCCTTCCATGCCAAGCCAAGCCAAACCACACCTTGCCTTGGCCATAAGCATGCTAGCCACGCCACCATGCTGGCCTTCCCCATGAGGCTACCCTAACGAAGGTGTGCGACAATCAACGGTCGCCCTTCAATCCCAGGAGCAAATCCTAGCCATCCAAGGTTACTAGACAATGCAGGGCAACCTTTGGCCCGAAACCCTAAGTTTGACAACGCCAAACCATGCCATGCCAACGGCATGCCAACCTAGCCGTGCAACCTTGCTGGCCTTCCCTACACGGCTACCCAAACGAAGGCGTGCGACAATCAACGGTCGCCCTTCAATCCCAAGAGCAAATCCTAGCCATCCGACGTTACCAGACAACGCATGGTAACCTTTGGCCCGAAACCCTAAGTTTGGCCACGCCAGACCATGCCATGCCAACAACACATTACACCAAAACCAGGATTTTGTAACAGTGCAACCTGTCACAATTTATTTTTCAGTCACAGATACACCTGTGATAAGTCCTGCAGCAGTTATAACTGTTATTAAATTTTGTATTCGTGATAATAATTAGGAATATTAAATTCTTTATATTAGTCACAATAATATTTGTTGACAATTTTACAGACAATCACAATTATAATTCAAAGTGATGATTCCACCCAAATATTTCACCACATCTAAAACAACCACAAAATTATAACACATTTTGAATTTTACTTGTCACTAATTTTCCCACACTTGTACAAACTAACAATTATATTTCATTTCTATAAATCAAAATACATTTTTCTTTTTCTTTTAAATTTTCTTAATATTAGAAAATAGAATCAAGACCAAGTCAACAAGTCATGACTTTATTGAAATTTGACTTTGACATATCTGCTTTTTCCGAAGACGGTGAAAATTACCAGACTATCCTTATCGGAATAAGTGCAATAAAAATTCTAAAGATTGTGAAATTTACCAGACTACCCTTATCGAAAATAAGTAAAGTAAATATTATAGAATGTTAAAATGACCATATTACCCTTAATGGAAAAAAGTGCAAAAAAATACTGTACAGACTGTGAAAATGACCAAACTACCCTTATCAGAAATAAGTGAAGTAAATATACAGACTATGAAAATAATCATATTACCCTTAATGGAAATTAGTGCAACAAATATCATGGAAAATGTGAAAATGACCAGACTACCCTTATATCGAAAATAAGTAAAGTAAATATTACAGACTGTGAAAATAACCATACAACCCTTATAAAAAATAAGCAAAGTAAATATTACAGAATGTGAAAATGACCATTTTACCCTTACTGAAAATAAGTGTAATAAATTTAATGGAGACTGTGAAAATGACCAGAATACCCTTATCGAAAATAAGTAAAGGAAATATTACTCATTTTGAAAACGACCATATTACCCTTACTGTGAAAATGACCATATTACCCTTACTAGAAATAAGTGCAATAAATATCATGAAAATGACCAAACTACCCTTATCAAAAATAAGTAAAGTAAATATTACATACTATGTAAATGACTATTTTACCCCTACTGGAAATAAGTGTAATAAATATTCTGGAGACTATGAATATGACCAGACTACCCTTATCAGAAATAAGTAAATTAAATATTACAAACTGAAAATGACCATATTACCCTTACTAGAAATAACTGCAATAATTATCATGGAGACTATGAAAATTACCAAACTACCCTTATCTAAAATAAGTAAAAGAATATTACAGACAATGAAAATAACCATTTTACCCTTATTAGAAACATATGCAATAAATATTATGGAGACTGTGAAAATGACCAGACTACCCTTATTGGAAATAAGTAAAGTAAATATTACATACCGTAAAAATGACTATATTACCCTTACTGGAAATTAGTGCAATAAATATTATTGAGATTGTGAAAATGACTAGAATGCCCTTATTAAAAATAAGTAAAGTTGATATTTCAGACTGTTAAAATGACCATATTACCCTTACTAGAAATTAAAGCAATAAACATCATGGAGACTATAAAATGACCAAACTGCCCTTATCAAAAATAAGTCAAGTAAATATTATAGCCTGAGAAAATGACCAGTGTACCCTTACTGGAAATAAGGTTAATAAATGTTATGGAGACTGTGAAAATGACCAAACTACCCTTATAGAAAATAAGTAAAGTAAATATTCCAAACTATAAAAATTACCATATTACCCTTAATGGAAATTAGTGCAATAAATATTATGGAGACTATGAAAATGACCAGACTATCCTTATTGGAAATAATTAGAGTAAATATTGCAAAATGTGAAAATGACCATATTACCCTTAATGGAAATTAGTGCAATATTGTGAAAATGACCAGATTACCCTTATTAAAAATAAGTAAAGTTAATATTTCAGACTATGAGAATCATCATATTACCCTTACTAGAAATTATTGCAACAAATATCATGGAGACTAAAAAATGACTGAGCTTCCCTTATCAAAAATAAGTAAAGTAAATATTATGGTCTGTGAAAATGATCAGACTACCCTTGTCGGAAATAAGTAAATTAAAATTTTATAAACTGTGAAAAATGTCCATATTACCCTTAATGAAAATTAGTGCAATAAATATTATGGAGACTGTGAAAACGACTAGACTATCCTTATCGTAAATAAGTAAATTAAATATTACATATTGTGAAAATGACCATATTACCCTTATTGGAAATAACTGCAGTAAATATTATGGAGACTGTGAAATGACCATTTTACCCTTATGACCATTTTCACAATCTATAATATTTACTTAACTTATTTCTGATAAGGGTAGTCTGGTCATTTTCAGTGTCACCATGATAGTTATTGCACTAATTTCTAGTAAGGGTAATTTGGTCATTTTTACTATCAGTGATATTTACTGTACTTATTTTCGATATTTGTAGTCTGGTCATTTTCACAATCTCCATAACATTTATTGCACTTATTTCCCCTAAGGTTCAAATGGTCATTTTCACAGACTGTAATATTTACTTTACTCATATCTGAAAAGGGAGGTCTGGTGATTTTCACAGTCTACATAATATTTATTGCACTTATTTCCAGTAAGGGTAGTATGTCATTTTCATTATCTGCAATATTTTACTTATTTCCGATAAGGATAGTATGGTCATTTTGACAGTCTCCATAATATTTATTGCATTTATTACCAATAATGGTAAAATAGTCATTTTCGCACTCTATAATATTTACTTTATTTATTTTGAAAAGGGTAGTCTGGTCATTTTCACAGTCTCCATAATATTTATTTCACTAATTTTCAGTAAGGGTAGTATGGTCATTTTTACCGTCTGTGTGATATTTATTGCACTTATTTCCAATTAGGGTAGTTTGGTCATTTTGACAGTCTCTATAGTATTTATTGCACTTATTTCCAGTAAGGATAAGATAGTCATTTTCACAGTCTGTAATATTTACTTTACTTATTTTTGATAAGGGTAGTCTGGTCATTTTCGCAGTCTCCATAATATTTATTTCACTAATTTCCAGTAAGAGTAGTATAGTCATTTTCTGCGTCTGTGTGATATTTATTGCACTTATTTCTAATAAGGGTAGTTTGGTCATTTTGGCAGTCTCAATAATATTTATTGCACTTATTTCCAGTAAGGGTAAAATAGTCATTTTCATAATCTATAATATTTACTTTACTTATTTTTGATTAGGGTATTCTGGTCATTTTCACAGTCTCCATAATATTTATTTCACTAATTTCGAGTAAGGGTAATATAGTCATTTTCAAAATATGTAATATTTACTTTACTTATTTCCGATAAGAGTAGTATGGTCATTTTAACTGTATCCATGATATTTATTACACTAATTCCTAGTAAGGGTAATATGGTCATTTTCACTGTCTGTGTGATATTAATTGCACTTATTTCCAATAAGGGTAATATGGTCATTTTCACAATTTGTAATATTTATTTCACTTATTTCCAATAAGGGTAGTATGTTCATTTTCACTATCTCCATGATATTTATTGCACTAATTTCGTGTAAGGGTAATATGGTCATTTTCACGGTTTGTACTATTAACTTTACTTATATCCAATAAGGGTAATATGGTTGTTTTCACTGTTTGTACTATTTACTTTATATTTACTTATTTCCGATAAGGGTAATATGGTCATTTTTTTAATCTATAATATTTACTTTACTTATTTCCGACAAGGGTAGTCTGGTCATTTTCACTCTAGTAATCTTTGAACCTGTGATGTTCGAATCTGATATATTTGGTCACCAGTTCATCCGGACGAGAGACTCAGGTTTAACTCTAGTAATCTTTGAACATGTGATGTTCAATTCTGATATATTTCGTAATCAGTTTATCCAAACGAGAAATTCGGGTATAACTCTAGTCATCTTTGAACCTGTGATATTCAATTCTGATATATTTCGTCTCCAGTTCATCCGGACGGGAAACTCAGGTCTAACTCTAGTAATCTTTGAACCTCTGATGTTCAATTCTAATATATTTCGTCTCCATTTCATCCGGACGATAAACTCATGTCTAACTCTAGTAATCTTTGAACATGTGATGTTCAATTCTGATATATTTCGTCTCCAGTTCATCCGGACGAGAAAATCGGATCTAACTCTAGTAATCTTTGAACCTGTGATGTCCATTTTTGATATATTTCATCTCCAGTTCATCCAGATGAGAGACTCAGGTCTAGCTCTAGTAATCTTTGAACTTGTGATGTTCAATTATGATATATTTCGTAATCAGTTTATCCGAACGAGAAACTCAGGTCTAACTCTAGTAATCTTTGAACATGTGATGTTCAATTCTGATATATATTTCGTCTGCAGTTCATCCGGACGAGAAACTCGGGTCTAACTATAGTAATCTTTGAACCTGTGATGTGCAATTCTGATATATTTCGTCTCCAGTTCATCCGGACGAGAGACTCAGGTTCAACTCTAGTAATCTTTGAACCAGTGATGTTCAATTCTGATATATTTCGTATTCAGTTTATCCGAACGAGAAACTCAAGTCTAACTCTAGTAATCTTTGAACATGTGATGGTCAATTCTAATATATTTGGTCTCCAGTTCATCCGGAAGAGAAACTTAGGTCTAACTCCAGTCATCTTTGAACCTCTGATGTTCAATTCTGATATATTTCTTCTCCAGTTCATCCGGACGAGAAACTCACACTACACCAAATCAACGATTTCGGGACATTTATAGGTGTTGTTTTGAATTTAAGAGACACATATAAGTGTCTCAAATTGTGCGTCCGGAATCGTTTGAGACGTTTCAAGCGACACTTATAAGTGTCTCTTAATTTATTAAGAGACTTTTGAATTGATATAATCGCCTGTCTCTTAAATTAATTAGCGACGTCATTAAAGCAACATATATAATAATTAAAACAACACAAATAAACGTCTCAAATTATATAATTATTATTAAAAAAAATTGCAATTTCAGAAAATTTTATTTTTTTATATTCATGAAGCTGCATATGTTCTAGTTTAATATTCCGAATCCGTAACTTATGCCTCCAACAAATGAAATCAATATCTCAAAACACAAACACCAAATCAACGATTTCTTGAGGATAAGGACATTTATAGGTGTTGTTTTGAATTAAGAGACAAGCACTATGAAACAATTTATAACACACTACTATACAATTTTTAGAAAATTTTATTTTTTTATATTTTTCAAATTTGAAGGTTTTCAATATCTCAAAACACAATTTTGAAAAATTTAACATTACTATACAATTTTAAATCAATTTCCAATTTTAAACTGAATTCAATATTTCCTTCTTCTCATCGATCTTCTTATTGTTTACGACCACAGAAGGTGCAAACTTATCTTCCCTTTGGAGTGACCAACACTTGGTTCCAAGCTGAGTTACAACCTGCAGGCTTCAGCACCAACACACCAAGATAAAACTACCAGCACTTGGATAAATTGCAAAATCAGAACCATGACAATCAGACAAGGATGTATGTGAGGTGGTAGAAGACTACAAGTGAAGATCCAGATACTGAATGAAACCCTAGGTGGATGGAACCAACCACCACAATATCAATATTTCCTTTCATGTTGGTATGTATTTATGTTATACTACTATTCATACATTATGAAGAAATAACTCAAGAACCTCAAATAAAAAAAATGTTTGAGAGACGTAATTAGTATATTTTAATGGAAAACAGAGTTTAAAGAGAGCAAGAGAGATGGATACTGCACCCTGGTTGAATTCTGTATGGACAATGGAAAAGGATCAAGATCATCCTTAGCCGCAACGATGAGGCAAGGCACCTCAAAACCGCTATCTTCACCATTACCAGCAACATCCACTAACAATTTTTTTGCTCTTTTCCATGACTTCTCATCAGAACTGCGGGCAGAAGTTTTTCCATTATCAATTGTGTCCCAAAGAGGTCCACGAGGGGGGTAAATGCCAAATAATCGAAGGATAAAAAATTTCACTCCATACTCTCAGAACCTAAAACAGTTACAAGTCGATACCTGTCATGGACAAAAATTGCTACATCGCATTCTGCCAAGGACTCTTTGCTGGATAACAAACGCTTGACACCATCTTCTGGTATTTCTCGTATTATTAGGGTCTTCTTGTTTCCATGTCATGGACAAAATCAGATGATAACTTCAGACAAATAATGGAACTTCCAAAATATAGTGCATCCACAGGTTCAGGTCTCCAGATTTGGTGGAAATAATATCCACCAAATTTTTTGGAAGAATGACTCAGTCAGAAAGCACAAGATAGAATGTGCAAACTAAAAACTTAAGTTTTTATATTAAGATGTCTATTATATACAGCTTCAACTCATATTTTGATACGCATGAATCTGGTGTACAGGTAGAAGAGAGTGAGAAAGAGAGTGTTGGAGGGTTCACCCCAAGATGATCCACAGTGTTCGTTGTAAATCGCTCCGTAGTGGTTGGAGAATAAGCCTCAGAAAAAGGCCTTAAGGATTCAAAAATAGCACAAATCATAATCTTAATCATAACATAAGGAACCAAATAAATATACATCAGCATGACATATCACTATGTAAGTTGGTTCATCAATAACTTCAACAAGTACCATACCTTCCAAGAAAAGATCTCAACAATGATGACTTCCCAGAACCTTTAGGTCCAAAGACGAAGAACTGGAAAACATTTCTATCTGATTGTTGCTTCTTGCAATCTAACCTTCTTCGTCTGGTTATAGGCAGTATAGAGGCAATGTATCATTGGTATCCGATGTAAACCAAATTGGCTACACTTTTAACCGGATATAACAATGTCGTAAGGGCCTACTACATCACATATAATTCATTTAAGTAAGTGAAATTCCAGGGAGAGCACACTGGGAAAACTTAGAAGGAATAAAAGAATAAACTCCAGCAAATGAAAACTTTTAATTTCTTTGAGAAAGCAAACAAAGCGAAAGTAATGAATGAACATACATGTGCCAAGAATCCATCACATGATAGCCCTCCTAATGCAGTTTGAATCAATTACCTGTGTTCCCCACAATGGTTATGATACTATTGTGGGATACTGGCATCAAATTTAACCACAAAAGATCCTGTATAGAGCGAACCCTAAAATTCTTTAATATTGTCCATTTCCAGAACCGAGAATCCCCCAATAAAAAAGCGCAGTTGATAATGTCCAAATTATTTCATTGAACCACTGATAGAAAGAGATATATCTGGTATAGTTTTACCCATACAGAGCGCTAGAAGGTGAAGAATGGCAGAGAATCCAAAATATTTTACCCTTTGACAACCATCCAGTTCTGGTCAGACTTCTCACTTGAAAGGTAATTATGAGGTATGTTTGTCTTTCATACTTCATCTCTACTTCTTGGCCACTTGATGGAGACCTATAAAGAAGAGAACAATAGCATTTATCAAAATCTGCAGAAGGAAAAAAATAAATTGAACCTATCCATCTTTTTTATGTACAAAAACTTAAGCATGTACAACCTTGTAGCCTGGTGGTTGAGGAATCAAGCAATTGAAGCGCCTTTCAGGCTGAGGGCAATGTCTCCCATAGTGATGTGTAAAATATTAAGACCTTAACTATAAATAACAAGATAGTCTCAAACAAATATGATTATTAACTGTAAATAATAATTCTCAAACAAATCTGATTACTATATTAAAATTTTAACTTTAAATTTTTTAAATTTATTCTTCACCTCAATTTATTTCCCAATCTACTTTGCTTCTTGCGTCTCTGTTTTAATATACTTTTCTCAATATCTGAAAAGAAACATAAACCTCATAAATCTCAGATCTAACCAATTCAATTATGCTACAATAAATCAAAACAAAATCCAAACGAAAATGAAAAAAGTTAAATACCAAAAAACAAAAAAAAAACCTAGAAATTCGTCAAAATCCAGGTGTAAAGAAATACTTTAATAGAAATCAATCCTCGGCTCATCAAATGAAATTAAAACCAAACCCATGATATTCCTTGAAAATCTAATCAAAAAACATATTTCGAATTTGATTGTACGGCACAAACTCTAGACTCACAAAATCAAACACAACGAAATAATGGATTTAACGTGATAAACTTACCTCGATGGACTGATCTATTATCTCGTTGGTCTGGTTTAAATTCCAAAAAATTGAATGATTTTCTAGGGTTTATATTCAAACTTTAGGATAGTGAAAGAATGGGTTAGATTCCTAAAAGATTATTTTCATTTATGAGAGGAAGATTTAGGAGCATGGCTTTTGATTTCTGCATAATGGGGTTTGACCTCAGAGATAATTTAGGAAAGAAGATACAGAAAAATGAAACGGTAGAGTTCGATATTTTTTTTTTGTTAAGTTGGGAGAGTTTGAGAGAAATACAGAGAGAGAGTCGGGATAAGGATAAGAGAAAAAGAAAAAAAGAGATCGGTTAAACTAAAATAAATTTTAGTTGACAATTAAGCCCTCGATTATTTTATGCGTGTCCTTATTTTACAGTTAAGGTCGGTTAAACTAAAAAAAGATCGGTTAAACTAAAAAAAGATCGGTTAAACTTATTTTATGAAACTAAAATAAGTACAAGCGTGTCCTTTCTTTTTATTTTCTATGCGTGTTCTAGGATTTAACGAGGCACATATGTTTTATGAGAGACACATAAACCTATACTATGCCAATATATGTCTCTGCCATGAAAAACCAAATGTAGCAAAAACCTAGATATGGTGTAGTGTCGGGTCTAACTCTAGTAATCTTTGAACATGTGATATTCAATTCTGATATATTTCATCTCCAGTTCATCCGGACGAGAGACTCAGGTCGAACTCTAGTAATCTTTGAACCTGTGATGTTCAATTCTGATATATTTCGTAATCGGTTTACCCAAACGAGAAACTCAGGTCCAACTCTAGTAATCTTTGAACATGTGATGGTCAATTCTGATATATTTTGTCTCCAGTTCATTCCGACGAGAAAATCGGGTCTAACTCTAGTAATCTTTGAACCTGTGATGTTCAATTCTGATATATTTTACCTTGAGTTCATCCGAAAGAGAAACTCACGTCCAACCCTAGTAATATTTGAACCTGGGATGTTCAATTCTGATATATTTCATCTTGAGTTCACACGAACGAGAAACTCTGGTATAACTCTAGTAATCTTTGAACCTATGATGTTTAATTCTGATATATTTCGTCTCCAGTTCATCCGGAAGAGAAACTCAAGTCTAAATCTAGTAATCTTTGAACCTGGGATGTTCAATTCTGATATATTTCATCTCCTATTCATCCGAAAGAGAAACTCAGGTCTAACTTTAGTAATCTTTGAACCTATGATGTTTAATTCTGATATATTTCGTCTCCAGTTCATCCGGACGACAAACTCGGGTCTAACTCTAGTAATCTTTGAACATGTGATGTTCAATTATGATATATTTCGTCACCAGTTTCTCCGTACGAGTGACCCAGGTCTAACTCTAGTAATCTTTGAACCTGTGATATTCAATTTTGATATATTTCGTAATCAGTTTATCCGAACGAGATATTCGGGTGTAACTCTTGTAATCTTTGAAAATGTGATGCTCAATTTTGATATATTGCGTTTCCAGTTCATCCGGACGAGAAACTCAGGTCTAACTCTAGTATTATTTGAACCAGTGATGTTCAATTCTGATATATTTCATCTCCAGTTCATATGGAAGAGAAACTATGGTCTAAATATAGTAATCTTTAAACGTGTGATGTTCAGTTCTAACATATTTCGTCTCCAGTTCATCCGGACGAGAAACTCAGGTCTAACTCTAGTAATCTTTGAACCTAGGATGTTCAATTTTGACATATTTCGTCTCCAGTTCATAAGGAAAAGAAACTCAGGTCCAAATTTAGTAATATTTGAACCTGGGATGTTCAATTCTGATATTTCATCTTGAGTTCCTCCGAAAGATAAACTCAAGTCCAACACTAGTAATCTTTGAACATGGGATGTTCAATTCTGATATATTTCATATTGATTTCACCCGAACGAGAAACTCTGGTATAACTCTAGTAATCTTTGAACCAGTGATGTTCAATTATGATATATTTCGTCTCCAGTTCACCCAGAAGAGAACCTCAGGCCTAACTCTAGTAATCTTTGAACCTGGGATGTTCAATTCTGATATATTTCATCTCAAGTTTATCCGGAAGAGAAACTCAGGTCTAACTCTAGTCATCTTTGAACCTGTGATGTTCAATTATGATATATTTCATCTCCAGTTCATTCGTAACAGAAACTCAGGTCTAACTCTAGTCATCTTTGGTCCCTTAGAATGGTTTGCATACCGGGTATGATACCTGGGGTTTTTAGGGGCGACTCCAAAAGAATTAGTGGCGACACAAAGACAAAATAGGTTGAGTACTTATATGTCCCTTCATAATCGGTAGTTTAGTTTTTTTTTTTATCTACCGATTGAAAAATCTTATTTTTGGGGCTACTATATATTCGGTAGTTATATGGACTATTTTGATTACCGAATATGGTTGGATATTTGCAAAAAGATCCTGGATAATCGGAAGTCAGGATAACTTTATTTACTACCGATTATAGGATCAACCAAAAATCAAAAAAAAAAAATGGATTTTGCGAAATCTCATTTTGTGCCTACTCTATGTTCGGTAGTTATATGAACTATCTTGACTACCGATTATACTAGGATTTCAGTAAAGAGGCCCACTGTATAATCATAAGTCAGCATACCTTCATTTACTATCGATTATAGGCTCAACCAATGAAGTTGAAAAACCTCGGTGCCGGCATGGACGTGGTATGAATACAATACCGGTACGCTATACAGGGGTATGTGGGGGGGGTGGGGTGGCGTAGCCCCTACCGACTGTGTTCGACCTAACAGGTCAGGTCGCGGGGGTCTAGGGGGTAGCGCCCCTAGTAGAGTGTGAGATAACGTCTCGTAGAAATTTGTTTTCTACGAGAATATTGAATTTCAATCCGTTTTGATATTTTTTTCCTGGTTTTCAGTCCACTCCCGGATAATCATTTAATTCTCGAAAATAATTAAATCGGGAGTCAAGATACCTTTATTTACTACCGATTATAGGATAATGAAAATTCAAAAGATAGAGAATTTTTGCAAAATCTCATCTTGGGGCTATTCTATAGGACACGTGGCGTGGTCGCCCCTAATTCTTTTGGATTTGCTACTAAAAACGCCAGGTTCACAAAAGCACCAACATTACCAAACTAAGCCTAAATCAGTCTCATATGGAATTATTTATCTAGGTCTACCACACTATAACCGAACTAAATCACTTGTGCGAAACACACAAATAATAAATCGTGGCCCTATATCTCCTTTATTAGTAACTCGAGGTGGCTATTAGGTTTTCCTATATATCGCTAGCAGAGAGAAAAAATCACTCAAACTCACTTCCTCACTTTTCTTTCTCATACGCCTCTCAACCTCTCATTTTTCTCTTTAAGAACATGAAACCCTAACTCTATATCTTACATCTTATACGATTTCCTCTATAAAACAAAACGAGACGAAACGAAACGAGATCTGATCGAAGTAGAAGAAACGATATTTTTCAAATTTTATATATAATTATTCTAAACTTCAGCTAAGTGAATCTAAGAACTCAGATTTCAGTTTCTGTAGTTTTTCGCTAGATCGATTATGACTTATTTTGGATAACATAGTTCTAATCTTGATTTTCTGTGTGATTTATTAGGTTTTTTTCTGAAGAAGAACGAGAAAAGGAAAACCTTAAATTTATCAGCAAGAAGAGAAGAAATCGTAGCCGCTGGTTACAAGCGAGAAGAAGAAAAGTCAAATTTTTAACTCAGGTCATGTTTTCTTAAAACCCAATCTTTTTTTTACAAGCCCTGATTTGGCCTATTGATTTGATTTTTTGTTATTAGTAATAATGTGTGTTTTCTGATGTGGGTTTTGTTTTTGAAGGTTATTGTGAAGGTTTTACAGGAATCTGAGAAAGAGGAGTATTGATTTGCTGAAGAATGGATAGTTATTAGAAATCTCGAATGATAAGAAGCAGATTATGTTTTCCTTGTTGGGTTTGTTTTGAAAAACCTTATTTTTTGTGTTCAAATCTTTTTGTAGATGGTGACTGAAGTTTTATTATTTGTAGGCTGTGGTGGTTATCCTGATCGTGGATCTAGTGGTGCTAAGAACTACCATATTTGAATTAATGGGTTTGTAGTCATTTTTGTCATACTTCTTTTTATTTTTCAGATGTATCTCTATGATGGCTAGTATTCGGATCTTAAATGACAGTTTTCAGCTGATTTACCCATCGAGTTTTCATTAAGTTATATAGTTTTGGTACTCATTATCAAGTACTCAGCTACTTGTATTTTTTGAGATTTGAGAAGAAATCCTAGCCTCTGGTAATGCTTAAGGTTTCTCTGAGATTTGAGATTTTATATATGCATGAAAGATTTGTGGATTGGGTAATAATGAGGGCTTTCTGATTATGAAGATTATCTTTTGTAGAGGAGAAAGAAATACATTTTTTTATGGGTTTTCATGTAAAACAAGATCTGTGTTCATTTTTACTATTTCTTGTGCAAGCGTATGATAAGCAGTAGCCTCCTATAAAGCTTAACGTGTTTACGTATGAATATTGTGCTTCTCAAGTTTTTTATAGCATGCTTCTATTGTGTTTAGCATGTTGGGAGTATGGGGTTTGAGATTTCGTGGTCATTCATGTACTCTTTGTTGTTGGTGATCTTGTTACATTAATGAAATTTAGCATATGATGATATGTACTCGGGTTCCCCTCCTTTATGGGTGATTACAAATTGAGTTTCTGATGCTTTTTTTTTTTTGTTTTTTCTGGTTTTTCTGGTATGAAATTTAACCGTTTTTAAAACAATCATAGTGTGTTTTATGAATGAAAGTATTTTCCTGAATTATCAAATTCATGTTTTAGATATTTGTGTTAGGTGAATTCATGTATATCTTTTATAATAATGAGGTCGGGAAGTGGATTTTGTGCAAAATATTAACATGGTTTGTAACTGGGAAAAACTTGGTTGTGCGGTGTACATTGGGTCTGATTTTGGTCATACATGAACCTTCTTTTGAAAATACGTTATACATCTTATTATATGTGTTACCATCTCCTTGTTTTCTGTTATTCTTTTTCTATGTGTAATTGCTTAGTTGTGGTCTTTTTATAATTACAGCAAATTAAATTAAATTTCATTTCATTTTACTCCTGAACTAGCATAATTACTTCTTTTTAGCCTAATATATTGGCAGGGTCAGCTATTGTAGGCATGGAGTTAAGAGTCCGTGGGTTCTAAATGACTACCAGACAACTATTTTCACTGGGTATTTCATCTTAGGAAACACCACAACAGTAAGTCTCTTGCTCACCGTTGTTTTAGTTTTATCTTGGCTTTTAACTATTACATTAGATGGGTTTATAACTAAGATATTTTGATAACAGTCTCAGTGCCAAAGAGGAGATGCGAATGAAATTTCATCAACTGCAATGTCTTTATTCAAAGTAATCGGTCCAGCTTGTGGTGGTTCCATGTAAGTACAATGTTTTTCATATTCTCAATGTGGTACAGAAACTAGTTTACACTTGTTAGCCATTTATGAGGTTATTTTGTTATGGTTTAAAGGTCTTGTAGCTGATGGCATAAGATTACTACTTTTGGGACAAACAGGGAGGTAATACTAACATCTCAAAATTTTCCTTATCTCAACTCTGCAACCATTTTTCCATAAATTTTTTAACTCCTATAAATTTTGTATTTAAATTCAGTTTTTTGTATTAGGCTTGGCTTGAATGTCACTGCCTAGAAAAATGTGTATTCGTTCAAGTTGTTGGTGTTCCAGGTTAAGTTAATGTGCTTATATTTCAAGAAGCATAATGAGAAAGAAGTACCATATCCTTATTATGGTGGACTACAAGGTTTTGAGAGGGTAAAACTTTTGAATTTGGATTCATATCCGAATTCAGTGCTTATATGATTCAGATATTCAGATTTGGGTCTGTTTAGTTTTAAATTTAATTTTGACTGGACAAAGAAATAAATTGTGTTACTGCACCAGTCTCTTTGATACTAGGATAACATGCACCAGCAATTTTAGGCAAAGTTGGCCAAATGGGAAACTCGGCCATCGTCCATTAGTTAGCCTGTGTAAAAATGGTGTATAAATTAGCAATTTTATGCAAACAAATTACTATCTACAACAATCATTTTCTTATGTAGGCCAGGTGATGCAACTGCATTTTAGCGAAAGAGAAACCTCCAGCTCTAGTTGACAATATTGATCTGTGTTTATATGTTATTTCAGGTTTCTTTGCACAAAAATACCAATTGTTATTGTGTTTTGGGCTCTAGGTTTCGTCGCTGACAAGAATATTTTGGAGCACATTTGCTATGAATTTTTTGATAACCAGATGATGGAGCTACTTCGACCCTCTTTAGAAGAAGCATTTGTGATTCCAAACCAAAAGGTATATAATCATAGCTTTTGTAACTTAGGGTGCGAGTAACGTTTCTTTTCCCTTTCCTTTAATATTCAATGGTTATTTTGTCTTTCCTTTATATATACTCAGTGAAATTTATTATAAAGTAGGTAAGGTGAGCTATCAAAGACATGCTTGAATCTCATTCTGTCTTTATCTTGTTAAAGTTTTAGTTTTTTATAGGAAGATAGAACATATTCAAATTTAATCCTATCTGTGGTGGTGTTTCTATGTGACTGCACAACTGGGGAGGCTAGGTTACACAGAATAAAAGGTTTTCACAGGAGTACTACACGTTTCTATCTGTTATTTTTTGAAAAGTATGCATTAACGATCAAAAATTGCAAACAAATTTCCTAATACAATAGTGGGTATGCTAGATTTACACATATATTGTCGGCGTCGTTCCTCTTGTTAACTAATTAAAACCTCTATGAATGATCTAGTTTTTCTAAGAAAATATATAATTATAGAGCATTAGAATGAATCATGATACCCCACAAAACTGATCATAATTATCTAGTTTTTCTAAGCTTCTCTACTTTACATTAAAACTCGGTGTTTATTTTATAATTCTCCAATATGAAGCATTAAAGAAATTGTACTGATAAACCTGGTAATGTGAAGTGTGATTTTTCCTGAATTACAACGTATTATTGCGGTGTGTTTAGGCCAAGGTTTGTGATTTTTTGGTGTTGTGATTTTTATGTATTGTTTTTTTGTGAATTCTTTTTTGCAGTGAACAGACTACCCTCCGATTAGATTGTGAACTGCTATATATGTTCGCGTCTAGGAAATAACTATCACCTCCTTGGTTTTGAAATACCAACTCGATCAGAAATAAATACAGATCCTTGGTTCTGATATACCCACTCAGTCAAAAAGGAAACATATCAAGGTAACAACTACAAATATTCTGTGTTGTATCCCTGCAATGTTTTTTTTGAGATGCTTGAGTTGCTGATTTGGTAGTGCAGTTTTATAATGTTTATGGATAAGAGTGATGTGGCTGAGATCAAAATATGGTGTCAAAGGGAAGGTACAATTGGTGGTCTCCTAGGCTCTGGTGGTGGCTTCATTTTGGGTTCTCTCCTTTTAGAACTTGGTGTCATTATACAGGTAAGGTATACAACATATACTCCATTTTTCATTTCGACTATCATGAACTTGAATGGATGAAGATCTCTCTTATAAATCATCATACGTATTCCTTTTATAGCATTTAACGCAATGATGTAGAGTGGTTAAACAGATTGTTGATATGTAGTTATCTTGATATCTTGGTTACTTGAACATAATAGTTAAGTGCTTAAATGTATTCCTTTTACTCTGTAGACTTCATACATGGTGAATGATGTTGATCTTGTCTACTACTTCAATGGCAAAGACATCAAAAAGGTCTGGAGAAGTGCTGGATTGCAGTATTTGAATGGGTTTGTATTATGAAAGCGAATGGATTGCATTTGCAACTGCAGTTTCTACTGGATTTATTTGTATTGCATCTTTGCAACTGCAGTTTCTAAAATAAGAAATTTCAGGCATGTGTTCTAGGCTTAGTTTTAGTTGTATTACAGGCTTGTATACTGGAACTCCAGGTCCATGCAAATGATCTGGGCTAGCCTATTTTTTTTTTAATTGTTACAGAAATAATTGTCACAGTTTAATCGTTATAAAATCCGTGACAACAGGGTGATACGTGTCCTATGTGTAACTGTTACAAAAGTAATGGCAACACTAATATGTGTAACTTTAAACATGACAAAAAGGACACGTGTCTCCGAAACAATCGTTGTAAGGATTCAGTAACAGTTATAAGCATTGCTGCAAATGTGTCTCTTTAAGATACATGTCATATTCTGAATTGTGGCTAATAGAGAGTAACAATTAAAACCGTTAATATAAATGTGACAAATATGACACATGTCGCTACCATAAAATTAGGTCAATTAATTTTTGTAACATTTTTTATATGTGACTGTATATTTATTTTGTCACAGATATAATCGTTACAAAACACTATCACAATTATTAAAAACGGCCTATTTGTTACAGGCTATTACCGTTACAAATTTAATAAGTAACATGTATAGCCTGTGACAAAATTCCTGATTTGGTGTAGTGCTAGCCGCGCCACCATGCTGGCCTTCCCTACACGGCTACCCTAACGAAGGCGTGCGACAATCAACAGTTGACTTTCAATCCTAGTAGAAAATCCTAGCCATCCAAGGTTACCAGACAACGCATGGTAACCTTTGTCCCGAAACCCTAAGTTTTGCCACGCCAAACCATGCCAAGGCATTCCAACCTAGTTGTTCCACCAAGATGGCCTTCCCTACGCGACTACCAAAATGCAGGCGTGCAACAATCAACGGATACCTTTCCTCTTAAGATGCAAAATCTCGACCGTCGAAGGTCACTAAGCTAGCAAGTATTCCAACCTCAACTTTCCAGGCAACAACAATATGCTGCATGTTTTCCACAAAAACATTCGAGACATCAAAGCATATCACAAACTGGGGGATCCTCTTTGGGTATTGCTTTGGAGGTTTGCAGCATGCGGCTTACACTACGCCAGTCAAAAGGAAGTGTCATAAGGGTGAGGCGGTTAGTAAATACATGGAGTTAATGGTGAAACGCTCCTTTTTATGGAACATCAATTCCATGCGTTAACGTTACCACCTCCTCCCATTTGCTTACCTATCTTTCCATTCCTTAATGAGACCAGAGTATGTTTCACTTCGACTTGTATAAATAGGTCTTACCTATTTCCACGGAACAACAAGTTCAGTCAGGAGCATACAACACTCAGAAAACATTTGCTAGCTTTCCATCTGTTAGCTTTCCCACTTTTTGATACAAGTCATAGAAAACAACTACTTCCAAAAATCAACTATTCTGGTCTCATCACTTTCCTTGCTTCCCTCCCCAAAACAAACCCATTCTCCTTCACTTTGTGACTGAAGAAAGTCTGGAATGGCCATTTCTTTGTTTAGGCCGGACTTATACAGATTGATCTCTCGAATCTGAAGTACTTCCTTACAGTACATTGTTTAGGATTTAAATTCGTTTCTCACACACTCACTCGAAATTACCGAAATCAGCAGAAACCATTTTCACCCTCAAACACCTGTATACCCACATAAGAGACTTTGAAATGATTTGTGACATAATAAACTATCTGAATGTCTCCAAATATGTGCTTAGGTTACGTTTCTTTCACTTCTCTCTCGATGCAAAAGCCAAAGAGTGGTATCATTTTATCCCCTCTAAAACAATTACCACATGGGATGGTCTTGTAGAGGTATTTGTGAAGAAATTCTACCCACACCATAGAATTGTTGTTGTTCGGCAGTCTATCCAAAAATTTAAGCAGAGATTAGGTGAAAAACTTCATGATTATGTAGAAAGGTTTAGTGAATTATTATACCAGTGCCCATATCACGGCTTTGAAAAAGCCCACATGGCCCAAATTTTTATATGAGGTCCTTGATAGTGTAACCCATATGCAGGTAGAAACAATTAGTGGTGGAGAATTCACCCATCAAGACCCAGATGAATGTTTTGATGAGTTTATCGAGTTAGCTGAGAAAACTAGGCAATGGGCTTCAATGAGAGAACCAAAAATACCTAGAAATCATATCCATAGGGTCGATAAAGTTGATTATGGGTCGGATATTCTTAGGCCTCTAGAGGCCTTAGAAATAAATCAAGGGTCACACCATGCTAGATACGAAGAGAAATCCCATGCTCTTTATAAAAACTCTAGGTTTGAAAACCGTCAGAGATTTGACCCATATTCAGATACCTATAACCCTGGTCGGAGAAACCACCCGAATTTCTCTTGGTCTAAGGGCCAGAGCCAAGGTAAGTCTAGTATTTCCCAGGATCTCCGAAGTTTTGGGTATACTAAGAACCATTTAGGGTCAGATCAGTATCAGAACTTGTCGAATAAAAAGATCATGAGCTTAGAAGAGTCTCTCAACATCTTATCTCATAACAGTGGAGTTTTTAAGAAAACGGTTGAGAAAGGTTTACAGGAGAACTCTTAGGCTATTTGAGAGCTAACAAATCAGGTTAGTACAATTGCAGAATTTTTGAGTGAAAGAGAAAAGGAAAAATCCCCCAATCAACCACTACCCAATCCCAGAGGAATTCATGAAGTATCCTCTAGAGAGAAAGAGTTCAATCATGTGAACTCTGTAACAACCCTTAGGTGGTAAAACTGTAGACAATAAGGTAGTTATTCCTTATAGCGTACATACTGTAGATCCACCTTCTAGTTCCCAAGATGATCCCCAGAAGGAGCCACTAGCTGAAGTGACTGATAAAATTTCTAGTGATGCCCATGTGGTTCCCAATAGATCTCATTTTGTGCCTAGATCCCTATATCCACAGTTGTTAGTTCCAACTAAGAGAGAGTCGACTTTCAACGAAATAATGGAGATTTTTAAGAAGGTAAACATTAACATCCCTTTACTAGAAGCACTTAGCCAAACGCCTGTTTATGCCAAGTTTCTTAAGGATCTTTGTACTCAAAAGCGTATGCTTAATGTCCATAAGAAAGCATTTTTAGCTGGTCAGGTAAGTTCAATCCTTCTTAAACAAATATCTTGTACGATTAGTAATCACCTGGTTGATAAAGCATTACTTGACTTAGGAGCTAGTGTTAACTTACTCCCGTATCATGTGTACACCCAACTAGGTCTTGGTGAGTTGAAACCGACTAAAATGACCCTACAGTTAGCTGAGAGATCTGTCAAAGTACCTCGTGGTGTCATAGAGGATATACTGATTGAGGTTGGTAAATTTATTTATTCAGTGGATTTTATTGTTCTAGACACTCAACCTATTCAGGATCCTAGTGCTCAAATACCGGTGATTTTAGGTCGCCCATTTTTAGCCACATCTAATGCTATCATCAACTTTAGGACCGGACTTATGAACATATCCTTTGGTAATATTAACACTAAGCTAAATGTATTTAATGTTACAAGACAAACTTCTAATGATTTAGAGGAAGTGAATATGATTAGTACTTAAGTTCAGGATATAGTTCAGGATAATTGGGACGACACTTTATTGGATGATTCTTTGGATGAATTTGATGAGATTCTCTTAAGTCAGTTGGGTGACCAAACTGTTGAACTAGAAGAAGCTCCCGAGTACTTTAAAGACTCTATGGACCCTGGAATTTAATCCATAGTGCTAGGTCTTTCGGAGAGTACTGTTGACTCTAAGTTTGGGGGTAATGATGTAGAAGAACCTCTTGAGTATTTTAAAGACTTCGAGGATCCAGAAATTCAAGCAATACTTAGAGGTTTGTCTGAGAATACTGACTACCCTAAGTTTAGGCGTAGGGATGGTCAAGTATCCCCATTAAAAGTCCCTAACTTGGGATTTGATCCTAGTGTACCTGAGGTATTACTTGAGTCACTTCCAACTACACAAACTGATCCTCCTGATACTGTCCAAGAAGAAATCCATTTATTAGAGACTTGTTGTTCGAATGAATATATTTGTCAAGACACTCATATTAATCCCAATTGGGCACCGCAGTGTTGATGGTGGTTTTTAGCCTAAGGTTAAAATCATAAAACCCTAAACCCTAGTAGACAGTGACGTCACAACATTTAAGTAATAAGCATTTACTCGGCGCGTTTATTGAAATCTGTAATGTGTCTGTAAATAATTACCGGGGTATCTTTTCCAATTAGGGTTACGACAAGCCAAACCCTAATTCCCAAGCACTAGTCCAGAAGAGGCTATAAATGACGAACGAAGTCTGTTATAAAACATGATTTATCACGGTTTTCATATGTTATTCGAACCGTTATATATTTGGCGTGACTCTTTATAAATGACAAACAAAAACCGTTGCTTAAAATCACGTACCTGGTTTGTTATTAAAAATGACAAACAAAATTTGTTATTAAGAATGACAATAATGTCTTGTTATTTAGAATGACAGTGTGTTTTTGTCATAAATCACGAGTTCTAATATAAAAAATTAATATAATTGCACTTACGTTTTTTTTTTGCTTAATTTGTATTTTTTTAAAAATAATATTAAATATAAATTGCATTCATCGAATATTTTGGATTTTTTTTTGCTGAATTTGGAACTGCATCTGAAATATAATCTGAAATCATCCTACATTGTATTTAAAAGATGAATTCAGTTTTACATGACAACAAAAAGAGGATAAATTCATCCTGCATTTAAAACTCAAAATCACACTGAAAAATATGAACTGAAACTGCCACCTAATCGTCCTAGTGAAACTTCTCCGGAGTATTAAGAATATACATCGTATAACATCCCACTCGGATCCACCATTTCATTAATGAGGCAGTTAATTAGGCATTGCAGGTGGCATATTAGAATCAACAGATGCACTTGCAACAACTCCCTTCAGTTCGTTAAAAAGAAATACGTAAGGGAAGGTCGATTAATCCCAGTATCCTGTGTAAGAAGATGCCAAGTCAGTTTAAAAAAATACTCTCAACACTAACAAACATCAAAGCTATAAAACATCAGAAAAGGTATATACTAAATCATGAATAAACATTTTCTGAGAGAAACAATAAAGATGTGGAAAAAATCTAGATACGAGCTAGAAAGGGAGACAAACTTAAACTCCTCCTCTGTGGGTCATAGACTCATAGGAGAATTCAGTTGTCCCAATATGAAAAGTATTTACAATTTTTTTGTAGTTTCCCTAGTAGAATTATGACAACTAGAGTCACTACTTTGCATAACCACTATCTAGTCAATATGCTAATTCAAACCAACTATAATCATAACTAAATCGAGGCAAGCATAGGCAATTGCAAAGCCTTTGCTGAAAATTCAAACCTTTCCAAATAGGTTATTCATATTGAATTGCAGCTTCACATTTAGCAGATTGGCTCACCAAACAGAATTCGGTAACTAAGTTATGTGTGTAAACAGGAGAAGGAAAAAAATAAATAATATATTCCCAAAGAAGCAGAACAAAGCAACAAGTAAGTCATACCATACCTCGGAACTTCCGGTAGGTGTATTGGTAGCTGGCTTACTATGTTTACGTGATGCAAGTTCTCATTCAAAACCAAAAGACACCGCCACTGGGCATTTCATCCAATTTGGATCTCTCCAAGAACGCCAATCACAGTCTTTATAAAATCTTTGCTTATTCTTCCCAGGTGATAACGTTCTTCATGTCAGAGCATTTCTGCCTGATTGCTCCCAGTGGTAAATGACTCTATCGCATGGAAAACCATCCTATCAAAAGAAGGCACTAAATAAAGGAAAATAATCATGTGTTAGGAAGATACTTTATTGGGATGGTCAACATAAACTTGAAACTGGAAATATTTAAAATGTGAGGAAATTGATAAGCTCGTTGAATAAAATTTAGTCTGACAATTTTGTGAGACAAACTTGAACATCAAAGCAGTGGAATAATAAGAAAGATACATAATAAATCAGTAATCAGTTAGTCGCATATTGATCTGTCATGTTATAAAAAAAAACAATCACAAAAATCTATATGTACTTGACTGCCTTGGCAGCTTCCAAAGCCTGTGCCTTTAGGTCAGCCTTCTTGGATTTGAAACTTCATGACAAGCAATTGATATTATACACAAGAACTATAGTCCTCATACCACAGCCAGAACATGTTGCATATAAATGAACAAAACATAACATTTCACAATCAAAGCACGGTGGATACAACTATCAATCTATCTCAAAACTAAACAAAGTTGAGCGAGTATAGAGAACTAAAAAACTTCATGTTTCAAATATCAACATCCGCATCTAACACAACAACCCCACAAACAGAATTTCTTAACAAAACTAAATCATGTACCCATCTAGAAAACCTCAAATAAATACATGCAGATATACGTACACGCTTGATGACTCAACACAGAACTCAAATCATCAGCAAGAACGTGTTTTGACCTTGTTAACTCTCAATGGAGTTGGTCCAATGCTTTCAAAATTTAAGGCATATTCAAAAGAAATGCTTACCAACATATCAAGCCTCCTAAATTGGGTTTGGACATATTTAGCCAAGGAATCAGCACGGGTTTATCTTTGAACATCAAGCTAGTAGAAAAATACATTCTCCAACACAGATTTAACAAGAAATGATACTGTATTTGATCATATGTTTTCATCTCTAGCTGTTAGCACAACAGTCACACATTCAAGAGCCAATCTTCGAATTATCTCATGCCAGATTCTTTTCTTTATACTAGTAAGAACTGCAGACATCCTACTAGAGATAAGAGACCCCATTAAATACGAAAATTAAAGCACAAACACACACATTCTCAACTTAATTATATTTAAACCTAACACACAAATCAACATCCAAACAGAAACTAGAGTTTAATGTTACAGGTAAAATCTCACACACTTCTTGTGGAGATGGATACTCATTTATATATGGATAGGGTTTACAAGTTTACAGGGAATACAAGTATACTGTTTGGTATAACTTCCCGTAGGATTAGATGGAGTAAGAATAGGGAGTTAGAGAAATACTAGGACTTCCCTTTTGAATCTGTATCTAGAGTATTACTAGGTCTTTCAGTACACGTAGTGTTGACACTCCCCCGCAAGTTGAGCGTGAGTTGTCGAATGTGCAACTTGTCACGAATGTACTGGAACCTTGGTGACGCCAATCCCTTGGTAAACACGTCCGCAAGTTGATCTTTCGAGGATATGAATCTAACATGTAACTCTTTGTTGGCAACCCTTTCACGGACGAAGTGGTAGTCTATCTCAATGTGTTTAGTCCGAGCATGGAACACAGGGTTAGCAGTAAGATAGGTTGCACCCAAATTATCACACCAAAGTGTTCTGTTTGTGGTAACTCCTAATTCTTTTAGCGAGAGATTGAATCCAAATAAGTTCGAAGTAGCTATAGCAACTCCTCTATATTGACTTCCGTACTTGACTTGGAAACTGTTTTCTGTTTTCTCGCACTCCATGAGATGAGATTACCTCCATAGTAAATACAGTAGCCACTTGTAGACCTGCGATCATCTATATTCCCTGCCCAATCTGCATCCGAGTATGCGTGTAAAGTATTGTCAGAGCTAGGCCTTAGGAATAAACCGTAATCCACTGTATGCTTCAAGTATCGCAGAATTCTCTTAACATGCTCCCAATGTTCAACATACGGGTCATGCATATATTGACATGCTTTGTTGACAGCCACCGAGATGTCAGGGCGAGTGATGTGCAAGTATTGTAGGGCTCCAACCACACTGCGATAAAGTGTAGGTTCTGAAAATTTTTCTGTTCCTTGCTTCTGTAGTCTGGATTGTGCTGCAAGAGGTGTACAGACTGGTCGTACCCCATCCATTTTTGTTCGTCGAAGTAAGTCAGATATATACTTTCTTTGAGTAAGAACAAGATTTGTACCTTGATGAAGGACTTCAACTCCTAGAAAGAAGGATAAGTCTCCCATGTCCTTGACTGCAAATTCTTTTCCCAAATTTGTGATCAGTTGTTCAATTAGATCCGGACTGGAACCAGTGACAATGATGTCATCCACATACACTAGGACATAGGTAGTGGAGTTTGGAGTTTGATGAACAAAGAGAGAACTGTCTGCAACTGAACCTTTGAAACCCAAATGAGTTAGATATCCACTTAGCCGAGAAAACCAAGCTCGTGGAGCTTGTTTAAGTCCATATAAGGACTTATGTAGTTTGCAAACATGATTAGGATAGTTAGGATCAACATAACCTGTTGGCTGTTTCATATAAACTTCCTCTTCCAGCACACCATGTAAAAATGCATTTTCTACATCTAGTTGCCGAAGTTTCCAATTGTTCATAACTGCAATGGATAACACAAGCCGTATGGTGCATGGTTTAATCACCGGACTGAATGTCTCTCCATAATCGACACCTTCTTGCTGGTGAAATCCCTTTGCAACTAACCGTGCTTTGTAGCGATCAACACTTCCATCTGGTTTTTGCTTGATGCGGAAAACCCATTTGGAGCCAACTACATTCATTCCGTCTTCATATTTGACAAGCGACCAAGTTCCGTTGGTAAGCAGTGCATTTATTTGTACATCCATGGCTGTTCTCCACTTAGGATTAGTGCATGCTTTTGAATAACAAGTTGGTTCCATGAAATCTGAATCTTGCAAAGGATGCTTGGAAGCTGTTAAACACAATTTCTGTATTGGTTTTGTTATACTCGCTTCCTTCCGGTAACCATTGAATGTTGTTGAACTTGATCATGTTGTTGTGGAGTCAGCAGTGTCCGGTAGCAGCAGTAGTTGACACAGTGCAGAAACTTGTGTTCGGGACGTTAGTGATTTGGAATATCGTCAGTAAACTTGTAGAAGTCTGACATACTCGTTCCTTGCACCTGAACTATTTCAGATGAAATTTGTGGAGCTGCAGAAATTGTATTAGATCTGAAAACTGGTGTCGCAAGTAACTTAGTACTAGGAAATTGGTTTTCATGATGTATGCCGAACTGACAACGCTTGGGGAGAGAACGGAAATGAGCTTTCTTCAAATCTTACATGTCGAGAGACGTAAACTCTATTAGTAGGTCGATGCGGGCATAGGTATCCTTTATTGGCACTCTGTATCCTATAAAAACACAAGCTAAGGATCTGGGTTCGAGCTTGTTGTTATTGTAAGGACGAAGACAAGGATATGATAGACACCCAAAGACTCTCAAAAACGAATAGTCTGGGGTTTTGTTGAATAAGAGCTCTAACGGAGTTTTAGTTTCAGATTTCGAGGCAGGAACTCTGTTGATTAAATAACAGGCAGTGATAAAAGCCTCAGCCCAAAAGGACTTGGGCATTGATGCATGAAACAAGAGCGCTAGACCTGACTCGTTGATATGTTCAATACGACGTTCACTAGACCGTTTGAGGCGATGTGTGAGGACATGAAAACCTATGAACCACACCTGAATTATTAAGAAACTGAGTAAACTTTTGATATTCACCCCCATTGTCCGACTGAAAAACCTTTATTTTAAAAGTCTGTTAGGTTCTCTATTTGTTTTTGAATTGTATGAAAGTGGGTAATGCATCTGATTTTTGTACTAATGGAAAAATCCAAGTATAATGAGAGTAAGCATCAAGTATAAGCATGTAATAACGATAGCCATTTCTTGAAAGATGTGGAGACACCCATAAATCAGAGACTAACAAACTTAAAGGTCTATCAATAATTGTACTACTAACAGGAAAGGGAAGTTTCTTGCTCTTACTGACATGGCAAGAGTGACAGAAATCAAATCTTTTATTTGAAACGGGTAAAGAAAACTTGTTGATAACTCTAGCAACGGTGCGGATCATTGGATGCCCTAGACGCTGATGCCAGATTGGTAGGGAGTTCGACAGAAAGGACTTAGGTGCAATCTTATTATTCATATCTCCAACATCTTCAAACATGTAAAGCCCATTTCTATTCTTTCCCTGCAGCAGCATTGTCCCCGTTTCTTTGTCCTTCACAATAAAAAAGTTTGTGTGAAACTCAAAGTACACATTGTTATCTTTACAAAATTGATAGACAGATAACAAGTTTGTTTTGATCATAGGGACATGAAAGATGTTGTTTAGCTGAAACAAGCGATTCTTATGAGTAAAAACGGCATTACCGATATTTGCAATCGGTAGAGAATTACCATTTCCTACTTGAACCTGTTCAGTACCTTCATATTCATGAGGGATATTAAGGTTACTGATGTCTGCAGTGAGGTGATGTGTAGCACCCGTATCAGTGACCCAGTTAGCATCAGCTCCTCCTCCAGGCAGTGCAACATAGGCGGCTGGTGGTCTTGGCTGCCGCACATACTCCTTGTCAAAGCGATACCAACACTTAGCAGCAGTATGGTTTCGCCTTCCACAGATTTGACAAGGACCTTGGTTAGATGTATTATTGTTCCTTTGAGTGGGTGCACGATTTGCAGGATACGGGTGCCGTGGTCTCCTCTGATCTGGTCTTGTTGACGTTGTTGCAGTATTGGAGACAGCCACATTAGCTATTGGCTGTTGCAGTAGCGCCATTTGTTGCTCCAATCTCATGTCAAAGGTGAGAAGATGCGCCTTAAAGGTCTCCATATCCATCTCATCAATGGTACCAAGTGCAGTAACAATTGGGTCATAGGATTGATTTAAACCATTGGAGATTACAGATTTCATATCATCAGCGGATACAACATACCCAGATGCTGCAAGACTGTCAGACAGAGACTTAGCTTTATTGAAAAAGGCTTGCATAGTAAGATTACCTTTGGAGAGGCTATGTAACTGTCGCCGCAGATGCATTTGATGAGCTTTCGTCTTTGGAGCAAACTCTCTCTCTAGAGTATCCCAGACATCCTTTGACGTTTCTAGGCCAGTAACTTTGCCTAATACAGATTCTGACAGTGAAGAGAGTAGCCATCCTAAGAGTATGGAATCAATCTCTTCAAATTTAGTAAATTCAGGGTTTATTGCCTCTGAATTTGGTAGGTTTCGTGGTGGCTTGGGTGTTGTGCCATCGACGTAGCCTTGAAGTTTGTACCCTTTCAGAAGGGGTTTGAATTGAGTCTTCCACAGAAGGAAGTTGGTTTCAGTAAGTTTGAGTGTTACTAGGTGATTGACATGAATCTGTTGTAGAGTTGCAATTTCAGCTGCCATTGGTGTTGAGATTTCTCTTTTTTTTTTTGGGTTTGGTTGCGTGGTTTCTAGGATCTCTGCTCTGATACCAAAACAGAAACTAGAGTTTAATGTTACAGGTAAAATCTCACACACTTCTTGTGGAGATGGATACTCATTTATATATGGATAGGGTTTACAAGTTTACAGGGAATACAAGTATACTGTTTGGTATAACTTCCCGTAGGATTAGATGGAGTAAGAATAGGGAGTTAGAGAAATACTAGGACTTCCCTTTTGAATCTGTATCTAGAGTATTACTAGGTCTTTCAGTACACGTAGTGTTGACACATCCAAATTAACAAACTATCGAAAACCCTGAAATATGATAAAACTACCTTTAGATGTAGAAGCTATCTGTAGGCGTTTGATCTTCTTACAAACTGAAATTAAAAAAAAAACAAAAACGAAAAAATCAGAAACATCAATATAAGTGAATAGAAAAAGGAGAACCTGATTTGAAGAAACCATAAGAGAGAGAGGACGAACCAAAACGCATAAAACACAACAGATCTTATCTATTACTTCCATCTATTCCAAATAGAATCTTCGGATCATTAATAATAGCTTTAAATCTTCACATAATAACTATGACAGCAACGATATCCTTCCTTCAAAACAGATTCGAAAAGAAGAAAACATTAGGTTAAGTAAAAAAAAATAATGAAATAGATAGCAAAATAATGAAATATGGATGTTAAATACCTGGGTTATGTGTTGTTTCTCTCTATTTCTCACCTTAATCATCACGAACAGTTGGTTCAGAGTGAGAAAGATAAACAGGAAATCTTAAAACCTAGACGAAGAGAAGAGAAGAGAAGGGAGTCAAGAGACTATCCTCCAAACCCCCGGGTTATGCGAATCGGTTCTGAATATGGGGGAATGGGTTTAGTTAGAACATAACCTATATCTAGTGCAAGATTTATGGCAAATAATCCGGTAGCTAACTCTTTTCATACTGGCATTACAGTTGGCTCGACATTTTTAGGCACGCAATAAAAACTAGTGTTGGGCGTATTAAAACTTAAAACATATATCGAATTTATTCCGTGATTTTATGCTACATCTTTAAATCACGCACCTGGTAATTTATCATGTTTGAGAATAACGGTTTATTGGCGTCAAATGGTGGGCCCAATTATTTTCATATTATATGACATGATTTGTTTGTTAAATTCTAATCACACTATTAATATGTCATTTAAAAACGTGATTAATAGCCATTTCTGGACTAATGAAGTATGCCAATGGCAAACCATGTCAGCGACACTAACCGCGCCAAACCATGCTAGCCGCACCTCTGTGCCAATGGAAAACATGCCAGCGACACTAACTGCACCAAAGCATGCCAAACCATGCTAGCCGCACCTCTGTGCCAATGGCAAACCATGCCATCCACACTAATCGCGCCAAAGCATGCCAACCATGCTAGCCGCACCTCTGTGCCAATGGAAAACCATGCCAGCCACACTAACCGCGCCAAAGCATGCCAACCATGCTAGCCGCACCTTTGTGCCAATGGAAAACCATGCCATCCACACTAACCGCGCCAAAGCACGCCAACCATGCTAACTACACCCATGTGCCAACGACAAACCATGCCATCCACACTTACCGCACCAAAGCATGCCATCCATGCTAGCTGCACCTCTGTTCCAATGGAAAAACATGCCAGCCATACTAACCGCGCCAAAGAATGCCAACCATGCTAACCGCACCCCTGTGCCAATGGAAAACCATGCCAGCCACACCTACCGAGCCATTCCAAACGCACCTCGCCATGGCCCCATGCCATCTTAGTCGCACCACCATGCTGGCCTTCCCTACGCGGCAACCAAAACGAAGGCGCGCAACAATCAATAGTCGCCCTTCAATCCCAGGAGTAAATCCTGGCCATCTAAGGTTACCAAACGACCTTTGGCCCAAAACCCTGGCTTGGTCACGCACCTAGGCAAAGCAATCCATTCCATACACCCATGTCAAACCCTTGGCCCCATATGCCAAGACAAAACCGCACCTAGCCAAAGATAGCCACGCCATATGCCATGGAAAACCCTTGGCCCCATATGCCAAGGCAAAACCGCACCAAGCCAAAGCTAGCCACGCCATGTGCCCATGGAAAAAACTTGGCCCCACATGCCAAGCCAAAACCGCACCTAGCCAAACCTAGCCACGCCATACGCCATGGAAAACCCTTGGAAACACATTCCAAGCTAAAACCACACCAAGCCAAAGCTAGCCACGCCATGCGCCCATGGCATACCCTTGGCCCCACATGCTAAGACAAAACCGCACCTAGCCAAAGCTAGCCACGCCATACGCCCATGGCAAACCCTAGGCCTCACATGCCAAGCGAAACCACGCCAAGGCATGCCATGCCAACCTAATTGCGCCAAGGCATGCCAACCTAGCCATGCCACCATGCTGTCCTTCCTTATACAACTACCCAAAAACGAAGGCGTGCGATAATCAACGATCCCCCTACAATCCCAGGAGCAAATCCTGGACATCCAAGGTTATAGACGACACATGGCAAACCTTTGGCCCAAATCCCTAGTTCGGCCACTCGAAACCACACCAAGGCATGCTATGCCAACCTAATTGCACCAAGGCATGCCGTTCTAACCTAGCCGTGCCACCATGCTGGCCTTCCCTACACGGATATTAAAAATGAAGGCGTGCGACAATCAACGGTCCCCCTTTAATCCCAGGAGCAAATCCTAGCTATCCAAGGTTACCAGGCGACACATGGCAAACCTTTGGCCTGAAACCCTAATTTGGCCACGCCAAACCACACCAAGGCATGCCATGCCAACATAATTGTGCCAAGGCATGCCATGTTAACCTAGCCATGACACCTTCCTGGCCTTCCCTACGCGGCAACCAAAACAAAGGAATGTAATAATAAACGGTTGCCCTTCAATCCCAGGAGCAAATCCTAGCCCTCCAAGGTTACCAGACGACGTATGGTAACCTTTGGCCCAAAAACCTAAGTTTGTCCACGCCAAACCATGCCATGCCAACGGTATGCCAACCCAGCCGCGCCACCATGCTGTCCTTCCCTGTGCGGCCGCCAACAAGCGAAAGCATGCAACGATCAATGTATACCTTTCCTCTTAAGATGCAAAATATCGACTGTCAAAGGTCACCAAGCTACCAAGTCTCCCAAGTTCGACTTTCCACGCAACAACGACATGCCACATGTTTTCCACAAAAAACATTCGAGATATCAAACACATATCACAAACTGGGGGATCCTGTTTGGGTATTGGTTTAGCGGTTTACAGCGTGCGGCGTACACTACTCCCGTCATAAGAAAGTGTCATAAGGGAGAGGCAGTTAGTAAATACAGGGAGTTAAAGGTGAAACCTTCATGGGACATCAATTCCATACGTTAACAGTTTTATGGAACATCAATTCCATGCATTAACAATTTTATGGAATATCAATTCCATGCATATGGTTACCACCTCCTCCCATTTACTTATCCATTCCTTAATGAGACCAGAGTAATTTCACTCCGACTTGTATAAATAGGTCTAACCTATCTCCACAGAACAACAAGTTCATTGGGGAATATACAACACTCAGAAAATACTTACTGGCTAGCTTACCATGTTAACCTTCCCACTTTTCTGATACAAGTCGTAGTAACACAACTACTCTTCTAGAATCAACTATTCTGGTCTAATCACCTTCCTTGTTTCCCTCCCCAAAACCAACCCATTCTCGTCCTCTTTATGACCGAAGCAAGTCTGGAATGACTATTTCTTGGTTTAGGCCGAACTTGTACAGATTAATCTCCCGAATATAAAGTACTCCCTTGCAGTACATTGTTTAGGGTTTAAATTGTTTCTCACCTTCACACCTGAAATTACCGAAATCAGCAGAAACTATTTTCACCTACAAACATTTGGCGACCACAGCGGGAGGGTCAATATTTCGGTTACAATGTCAAATTTCGACCGTCGATCTTGTTCTTCGACCCAAACATCAAGAGGGTAGAGGAATATGATCCACTCCAACTCAGTTACCCGATGACTTGATTATCATTCATGACACGACAAGGGATGATTGGGGACTTCCAGAGGATAAAATCAAAACAATCCGCCCAGGGATTAACGGCTCAGTTATCAGGCAACTCAATAATGGTTGGGGACTTCCCATGGACGTGTTTCTCATAAAGCTTGGTCCTACACCCGGAAGGCTTAATTTTCATCAGAAAACCTAAGAAACCGAGTAAGTCTTACCTAGACATAATACATGGTTTACGTTTTCAAAGTTTCACAAAAATGATAAAACCGATAGCCATGTTATGTTTCGTCCCATGTCATCTACCAACACACTGTTCCATGGTTTTCCTGGGATGTTTGCAACACTTTCAATCACAACCAAAAATAATCCTAAACATTTCGTTCCAAAAGAATAAACTAAAACAGTCAAGGTAACATTTATCTATCAACCCAAGAAAACCAGAAAATCAAAAACCATAAACTAGGCGTCTCATTTTCCTTTCAAAAAAAAACAAAAACCTAAAGATAAGATGTACAGAAGACAGAAATATATTCAAGGAAATTTTTTCAGCAGTGGCTTGATCCTCTTAGCAAAGGCTTCCCTTGTACTATGGAGAGCCGCCCTCTTCAATTTTAGCTGCCTGCACAACTTTTTGAATTCCGCTTCCTGCTTATTCGCCATGTCTGCGGAAGGACCTTCAACTGCTTCGGCCAACAACTTTTCGACATCATAGAGGCCTTCGACGAACCAAGGGACATTGAATTCGAAGTCCACGCACACGTCACGATGGAATCCCCAGCTCGAGATTACATCCTCAGAAACCGTATGACCAGTCACGTTGCACATATTGCCAATCGAAGACAAATATTTCTCCACTCTCTTGAAAAACGCATGTCGATTAGAAATATTCTTAGTCATGGAAATATGACCGTAGCTTTTCCATATCTTGGTATACAATATCGCATGTTTAGTTGGTACGTTAAATCCACCAATCAACACATGACCCGGGAAAAGGGCCATATACGGAGGATCGAAGGTGGCAACTGCAACTGAATCAACAACCGGCAAGGGATCCCTAACTACAATTTCACCAGCATGCCCTGGAGTACTCTCCACCATCTAAGTCGTGTCAGCGCCTTCGTGATGATGAATTTCCATGTCCAAGTCACTAGATGGCACAGTTTCCACAACTGGAAGTATGGATACGTCTTCACTCTGGCGGGTTTCCATTTCAAGACCATTCCCAGGAACGGTTTCCTCCTAAAATATCAAAATTTAATTTTACTTCAAAAAAAAAAAAGACAGAAGAAAGAAGAAAAAAGAAAAACATGGAGAGGACTCACTGATTCAGTTTCAGACTGACTAGAGGAAGATTCAGCACTGTTATCGGAAGAACTACTCTCACCATCGCCGGACTCTGAACTTTTATCCTTTTCGGATTCCCCATTACCATTGATAGATTCGGCACCACCACCCTCCGTCTCGAAAAACGATATTTTCTGACTACTCACGAGTTTGGCAAAGGCGTTCGTGCTGTCGAAATTATGAATGAGATACCTGGACGCATTCTCAGAAAAAAAATAAGGATATAAACGATCCAGCCAAAGTCAAGAGGAAAGTCGTACGTACCCCTATGTTGGATGAACTAAAAGTCGGTAGAACTGGGGAATCTGACCGGAAGCCACCCACATGATCTTTAGATCTTCGTTCATTCACTTGGGGACTATTCACATTTGGACTAACGGATTTTCGCTTGGGATACCTCACTAGTGAATGTTCCGCTAAAACCGCAGGAGAAGGCTTATCCCGATATTTCTCTACCACATCATTCACGAATCCATGAATAACGAGAAACTCATCCTGCTAAAATATGTTGTATTTGGAGGTTGTTGATGGATTTTGTTCCGCAAGAAGAAAAGGGAGACTTACCCGACACAAGAGCATTAGCATCAAGAAAAGTTGACAATGGGATTTCTCGAACAACTGGTGACGAATGAGTGGGACCCCTTGGTCAAAGCCCATATGTCGAGCCGCTCTATCAATATTGTAAGAGATTGCATTACAAGATCCTTGAAAGAAAGATAGCACATGACCGGGCATGCAGCTATGCATGAACGCCATTTCTCCAATGCTCAAGCCCTCTTTATTAGAAGACAAAGACATATTCGAAGCAGGAGAAAATATACTAATTTGAGTTATGGTCACATGGAATGGAGCCCATGGATGAAAATTAACTACGTACGACTTGTCAAGAAATATAATCAGGTTCGAACCAGTCTTTGGGCGCCTGTTCGACTAGCGCAATATTCTGGAGCCACCCCAAGACTCAGGAAGTATAGCCAATTTTATGGCAAACTTGATAAGTTCTTTCCTTATCTCCTTCTTACTCGATCCATCGTCAAAAATATCTCTGGATAGCCAAAGAGCCAGGAACGCCGCGACATGAAGTATACTATTCTTATGGTTCGACTCTAACTCGTTAGGAAACCACTGAGACACCCACCAGTCATAGATGCACTTCGTCTCGTTTTCTTTCCGAACGAATCCGTTTGACTTTGCAACCAAAGCGGTGCGCATTTCTTCTTCATCTGTGGACAACCTAACATTGGGGTTTCCAATTACGGGAAGATTTAGCAATACAACCACGCTCCCCCTAGGAGATAGTCATTTCACCCCACCTACATACGGCCGTGTGGGTGTCTAGACACCATCTGGAAACAAAAGCAACCAAGACTGAAATATCTTTCCTAATCTGAAGCACTGCCGAAGCCGCAACAGCAATGACGATCTGCGCCCTGGTCAAATTGGTTTGTACATGCTCATGGCTCATCATGAATCGCATTCACTTCTCAAAGGAACATAACAGACTCACACAAATTTTAAAGTCGATAGGAGAGGCGTGATATTCTTTCCTCTGAAGGAAAAACCTTATTACGCCTGCTAGACGAACCGATCGGTCCTCTACTTCACTTTCCGAACCAGTCAGAAGGATCGACACGTATTTGGGATAGTTTCTCTTAACCGTGGCCGATGTCGTAAAGAACTCATCATATACGTTTGGCTTGGAATTACTTACATCCTTCGGTATGACAGAAATTGTTGACATCCTAACGAAATTCTCTTACGCTGGTCTCACTGCCGATATAACTACAATAGAGCAATACGAAGAGAAATTATTACAGAAATTACACGGAAATTATTTTATCATGAAAATCCATCCTGGACACAAGCCAACTTATTCCGAGGTCATAAAACTCACAGGCAAGAAAACAAGGAATGACAGCTACCATCCCATGCCTACTTTACGCAGTAAAAGGAAACAGTCAACTTTCTACGATATTCATGCATAAATGCTACTACAAGCTCGTGAAAAACATACATACGGCTAGGATTCACACTAACATTTTCTACAAAGTCGTGAAAAGGTACGCCTATAACTAGGGTTTTCACCAATACAAGAAAACAAAAAAAAAGTCAAAGAGAGTTCGCTCGTCCACTTCAACGCTACCAAACAACGAAAAAAATAATATAATAAAGGCCTGAAATAAAGGGAGAGGCCGGCCACCCTATTATAGGAGTGATACTTGGGAGTTTGAACAAGAAAATGATTTCTAGTTTTGAGCCAAGAAAGGAAAACAGGAAATCGTCCCGCAAAGGCTAATTTTCACGCCCAGGACCACTCACGCCACGCCGCGGCCCTACCATGTCTACTCGTCCGTGTACCCCTCACCTTGACCAAGGACACACCATGACAGGCCTCCTGCTCCACTTTCGAGGCCCTATCCCATCCACGCAGACTTTCCTTTACAAGACAACGCCACCCCTTGGCCCCACGAGCCAAGCCTTCTGCTTTCTTCGCCTTCCAAGACCGCGCTCCCTTTGCCTTGGAGATGTACGACCAGACCAAGACGGTAAATTTTATCTCACCACTCCACGGTCTGCATCCCAAGTATAAATTACGCAGGGCCGCCAACACGGGAATCCAAAAATATCTTCATCCCTCAAAAAGGTTAGTTGAATTTTCCTGACCATCTTTGCAATGATTTACGTCTCGATTCCATCCTTATTTGTTACCATCACATGCTTACCTCGCAACAAGGCACCTCTTCCGAGCTAAGCAGGGGACTTAATGTTGATGGTGGTTTTTATCCTAGGGTTAAAATCGTAAAACCATAGACCCTAGTAGACAGTAATAAGCATTTACTAGGCGCGTTTATTGAAATATTTAATGTGTCTGTAAATAATTACCGGGGTATCTTTTTCAATTAGGGTTACAACAAGCCAAACCCTAATTCCCATGTGTGACAATAGAAAACCATGTCAGCCACACTAACCGCGCCAAAGCATACCAAACCATGCTAGTTGCACCTCTATGCCAATGGAAAACCATGCCAGCCACACTAACCGCGCCAAAGCATTCCAACCATGCGAGCCGCACCTCTGTGCAAATGGCAAACCATGCTAGCCACACAAACTGCGCCAAATCATGCTAGCCGCACCTCTGTGCCAATGGAAAACCATGCCATCCACACTAACCGCGCAAAAGCATTCCAACCATGCTAGCCGCACCACTATGCCAATGGAAAACCATGCCATCCACACTAACCGCGCCAAACCATGAAAGACACACCTCTGTGCCAATGGAAAACCATGCCAGCCACACTAACCGCGCCAAAGCATGCCAACCATGCTAGTCGCACCTCTGTGCCAATGAAAAACCATGTTATCCACACTAACCGCGCCAAAGCATGCCAACCATGATAGCCGCACCTCTGTGCCAATGACAAACCATGTTATCCACACTAACCGCGCCAAAGTATTCCAACCATGCTAGTCGCACGTCCGTGCCAATGGAAAACCATGCCAGCCACACTAATCGCGCCAAAGCATGTCAACCATGCTAACCGCACCCCTGTTCCAATGGCAAACCATGCCAGCCACACCTACCGTTCCATGCTAAAAGCACCTCTCCATGGCCTCATGCCAACTTAGCCCCGCCACCATGATGGCCTTCCATACGCGGCTACCAAAACGAAGGCGCGAAACAATCAACGGTTTCCCTTCAATCCCAGGAGAAAATCCTGGACGTCTAAGGTTACCAAATGTCCTTTGGCCCAAAACCTTAGCTTGGTTTCGCATCTATAAAAAGCTAGCCACGCCATGCGCCCATGGAAAACCCTTGGCCCCACATGCCAAGCCAAAACCGCACATAGCTAAAGCTAGCCACGCCATACACCATGGCAAACCCTTGGCCCACATGCCAAGCCAAAACCGCACCTAGCCAAAGATTTCCACGCCATGCGCCCAAGGAAAACCCTTGGCCCCACATGCCAAGAAAAAACCGTACCTAGCCAAAGCTAGACACGCTATACGCCATGGCAAACCCTTGGCCCCATATGCCAAGACAAAAACTGCACCTAGCCAAAGCTAGCCATGCTATGTGCCTATGACAAACCCTTGACCCAACATGCTAAGCCAAAACCGCACCTAGACAAAGCTAGCCACGCCATGCGCCCATGGAAAACCCTTGGCCCCACATGCCAAGCCAAACCACACCAAGGCATGCCATGCCAACCTAATTTCTCCAAGGCATGCCAACCTATCCGTGCTACCATGCTGGTCTTCCCTACACGGCTACCCAAAAACGAAGGCGTGCGACAATCAACGGCCCCCTTTAAATCCCAGGATCAAATCCTATCCATCCAAGGTTACCAGACGACCCACGGAAAACCTTTGACCCGAAACTCTAGTTTGGTCGTTCCAAACCACGCCAAGGCATGCCATGCCAACCTAATTGCACCAAGGCATTCCATGCTAACCTAGCAGTGCCACCTTGCTGGCCTTCCCTACGCGCCAACCAAAACAAAGGCATGCAACAATCAATGGTTTCCCTTCAATCCAAAGAGGAAATCCTAGCATTGTAACCTTTGGCCTAAAAATCTATGTTTGTCTATGCCAATCCAGCCGCGCCACTATGCTGGCCTTCCCTGTTTGGCCGCCAACAAGCGAAACCATGCAATGATCAATGGCTACCTTTCCTCTTAAGATGAAAAATTTCGACCGTCAAAGGTCACAAAGCTACAAAGTCTCCCAAGCTCGACTTTCCAAGCAACAATGACATGCCACATGTTTTCCACAAAAAATATTCGAGATATCAAACACATATCACAAACTAGGGGATCATTTTTTGGTATTGGTTTGGCGGTTTACAGCGTGCGGCGTACACTACGCCCGTCATAAGGAAGTGTCATAAGGGTGAGGTGGTTAGTAAATACAGGGATTTAAAGGTGAAACGTTCACGGGACATCAATTCCATATGTTAACAGTTTTATGGAACATCAATTCCATGCGTTAACAATTTGATGGAACGTCAATTCCATGCATACGGTTACCACCTCCTCCAATTTACTTCCCCATTTCTTAATGAGGCCAGAGTACGTTTCACTCCGACTTGTATAAATAGGTCTTACCTATTTCCATAGAACAACAAGTTCATTGGGGAATATACAACACTCAGAAAAATACTTACTGGATAGCTTACCTTGTTAGCCATCCCACTTTTCTGATACAAGTCTTAGTAACATAACTACTCTTCTAGAATCAACTATTCTGGGCTCATCGCCTTCCTTGCTCCCCTCCCCAAAACCAACCCACTCTCCTCCACTTTGTGACCGAAGCAAGTCTGGAACGACCATTTCTTGGTTTTGGCCGGACTTGTACAAATTGATTTATCGAATCTAAAGTACTCCCTTGCAGTATATTTTTTAGGGTTTAAATTGTTTCTCACCTTCACACCCAAAATTACCGAAATCAGCAGAAACAATTTTCACCTACAAACACGCAGATAAACCCAGTTATCTTGCAAGAAATTTTAGATCAGGTCGTGCTCCCTCTGTTCATTTTTCTAATCCGATGCAGTTCTTTCATAATTTTGGAATTTTTATTTGGTTATGTTGACCCACAGTTGTTTCGACTAATGATATATGATTTGAAAGGTAATTAGCCATTTTGTGGTATTTGACATATGGCTGAAGACTTTAAATTTAGCACTTCTTGGGAGGTAACCCATGCTCATGTAACACGGTAATATCTTTCCTTAACTCTTTTGCTTCAATTGGTCACAGTTTTTCCTTGTTCATCGAGGACAATGTTAGATTTAAGTTTGGGGGTATGGGAGAAACTTTTTAGTTGCAATAAATAAACTCCAGAGCCTAGAAAATTATGCTTATTAAGGATGGCACTAACCAATCTAAGTGGATGGAAGCATTTTGGTTGTAGGTGTTAAGGAATAATCTGATTAGACGGAAACATCTAAAGAGTCCATTCATGAAATCACAGAGCTCGGTTGTTAGAATTAACATGGTAGTTTCGCCATATCTCGTTGAGTCCTTTTCACTTATGTTTTTATATTGTTTTATTTTTAAAATATGTTTCTCTAGGTGATTAGGTGGGGCTCACGATTCATGTTGTTACCACTGCTAGGATGAAATAGAGTGATTGAGTTACTAAGAAAAAAAAAAAAGACCAGACCAATTAGACCAAACAGAATAAATTAAAAAAATAAATAAAAATTAACACTTGGATAGCAATATGTGTGTGTTCTCCCTGTCTCCGTCGCATAAACAAGCATGGAACGCAGGATCCATGGGAATTACCATGTAATCTGCTGACAAGAAGCATACACTTGGATCCACAAGATCTAATCATGTTGTTAAAAAAAAGTTAATTGTTAATGTTCAGTGAATAAATTGAACGCTGGTTCCCTTGTATATGCCAGACGAGTTGATCTAGAATTAGGATTATTGATAGGTGTGATAAACACCTAATTTTATATCTAGTATTTATGCTTTCTTTGCGAGTTTTCATGTAAATTATGTATCTTATGTGTGAATTTGAGTTTGTTAGGTACTTTCGAGTCGTTTGGAGCAAAAGAAGAAGAAACAGGGCAAAAAGTGAAAATGTTATTGGAAGCGATTATTTCTCATATTTGCTTTTATTTCTTCATCCCTGTCTGAAAAGTTTGTCGGCTTTAGTGATGTGAATTCTTTCTGAAAAGCACGACAACTTTAGTGATGAATATAAATTGAAGAGATGAAGTGGGTTTGAGAAGTAAGAGATGGTTGATGTTGGTAGAAGAATTCAAGAGAAGAAACGAGCGGTCATTTGTAGCAAGGAGGCCAAAATCATCATTGCATAGGCAAGCGCTTCGGAAGCACAATGGAGGAAAAGAGCTATCACTCTATGGTGGCGCGTATCAACTCTTAGGGTGCCTAGACTCATCTAGGTACCCCTTATCCACTTCATTAGGATGGATATATCCACTAGACTTATTCTTACACCCACCCTCAAATTCAGAGAAGGGTTTTCTCTCATCATTTATTCCGATTTCTTCTGTTGTCTGTAATTGAGAGAAGTTATGGCGGCACCATGAAATTGAGAGAAGTGAGGATGATGCAAGTTCTGAGAAATGGAGGAAATGGTAGTGGTCTCTGAGGGTGGTGGAATTGTTAATGAGAATTAGGATTTTGAATGAAGAAATTCAAAGACGAAATTGAGTGGGTTTCAATCTGAAGTGGTTGCAGTCAAGGTTCAAGGGTTTGATTGATAACATGAATTGCAGATTTAGGTGAATGATTAGGACAGGGATTTGTGTGATGGATTCTGGGTTTTATTGAAGAACAAGAAATCAAACAAGATGAATGGAGCTTACTGTTGATTGGTTTGGTGGTGATTCTGGGGTTCAAATCTGGGAAAGAGGAGAAGAAGGTGATGATGCTGTCTATCTCAGAGATGAGAGTAGAATCAGGGAAGAAGTTGGATTAGTTGATAGCTCTAATGGCTGCTGTGGAATCAAAGATTTGAGTATCTGGGATTTGATATTGAATGTTGCAGTTGCAGGAATTACATAGGGAGGAATCTCATGGAGAATATGGATCTATGGTTTGAAAGTCAGTTGGCTGTTGAATTGTAGCTGATGCAAAGCTGCAGCTGAACTGATGCTGTGTCCAAGGGATTGAATGAATGGTAATGCTGTGAAAGGTTCAGGGCACTACAGATGTTGCTGCCAAGAGATTGAATCAAAATGGAGATGTATTGGTGTTGTTGGAATAGTAGCTGAGAAGCTGTTAAAGTTGCAGGTAGGAATGCTGGTGATGAAAGTCGAATGTATGAGCTCATATTCAGGGTAAAAAGTGAAGCAGTTGAGATCAGTGAGCTATGTTGCAGGAGGTGCAGTAACTGGTGAGTATCGCAGATGGTGGTTTTGTTGCTTCGAGCCGAATGGCAATGGATTCTGATGGAGTTAAAGCTACTGGAAATGCAGCTGTGATGAAGGAGTTACGAGCAATTGCAGAATGGCGACCGATTGGTTATATGCTTGAAGGCAGTGCTGAATGAATACATTGCAGGTAGATGAAATGGCTGTAATATGCGAATGAGTGAGGTAGCCTGGTGAGTGGCAGGTGGTATTGCAACTGAGCAAAAGAGGAGAAAATGTAGAGCAGGCTGATGCTGCAGAATTGAGCTGGAGTGAAGCTCAGGTGGTGGTGGTGTAGATGTGAGTACAGCTGCAGTTCAGGTGGTACAAGGAATAAGTAAAAGTGTTATTCCTTGGACTTGTTTCAGAACAGCAGGATAGGTGATTGACTGAATTGGAGCAGCAGTATCTCAAGTTGCAAGTGGAGCTTGAGGTGAACTGCAATGAAAGGAAGGATGGTGGTGGTCTTGTAGCTGCTTTGCACTGGAGTGGAAGAGAAGTGAGTGGCATGGGCTGTTATTGCGGGGTTGTAACTGGAATTGCAGGCTAGGCAGTTATGGATGCTGGTGCTAGAGCTGGTGGCGATGCAGTGGTGAAATGGATTACAGGGAGATCTGAGATGCGCAGTCGCTGGTGCAGTTAAGATGTTGCAATGGGTTTGGTGGCCTAAGGAGATGTAGATGCAGTAAGGCAGAGTTGAAATGGCAACGCGCAGTTTTAGAGCTGCAGCTGAATTATTGCTGGTGCTGTTATAAACTCGAGCAGGGAATGGATTTTAAGGTTGCAGCCGCAGTAAAAAAAGCAGTAGAATTGGTGCACGGTGGTACTAGACCGGGATGCCGGATTCGAGAGGTTAAAGTGTCGATCGTAATATTTTAGTGAATCATGAAGGGGTATGAGTCGGATGCGGAAGTTGGTCATTGGAAATATGAGATATTAGTCGCGCTTTTGGGTGCGTTTCAAGAACAAGGAATTGGCTTAGATGGTATTTTGTGAATGTTTGAATTGCAGAGAAGTAGAGTTGAGGTGTTGAAGGAAACAATTGTCTAGTGAGTGTTTCTGATTATTCAGGTGGGCAGAGATAATTTTCCAAGCACAAATCCGGGCGACCATTGCCGGATTCCGGCAATATTCCGGCCAAAAACACAGTTTTCCGACGAACATTTTTTGGGTCATATTTTCACATGGGTTTTTCTCACACGTGGTTCATGGGCTTGGTGGACTTTTTGGTGATGGACTTTGAAGAACTAATTTTGGAAAGTGGGAAGGCTATAAAAAGAAGAAGTTTCTATTCTTTTGGAGAGGACTGATCACGTATCTTTCTACTGGGTTTTTGGAGGAGAGAAGCGACTAGGGTTTGCTTCCATTTATTTTTCATGTTCTTCAATTTATTTTTAATAATAATTATGTTGAGTTCAAAAAACCATGAGTAGCTAAATTCTTAATATTGGTTATGGGATAATAAGTGGATTTCACAAATAATATCTGATTCAATGCATTAGTTTTGTCTCAAGTTTATTGTTTATGTTTCATTGTTGATATTGATATATCATTTGATTGTTTATTTGGTTGAGTCCGGAATCAATCCGATTTTCTTTCATATCTAGAGCTATATTAGGGTTTTCAATACGAAAACGTTGTTCATCCCTGATTCTAAGTAGCATAAATGTGGGTAGTGCTTGTAGAGATATATCCTACTAGTCACATATGAATCATAACTTGGGTTAAATTGATTTAGTGCTTTTACACATTTCGATTGCCTTGATTAGTCTTATTCCATATAGCTTATTGCTTCTAGGGAGTTAAATCTAATTTGCTTTTACACTTTAGGTTGCTTTCTAGGAAGAATTCACATATGCATCTTTTAATGTGGTTGTGATGAAATCAGGGAATTAGCGGGGTATTCTTGCGATCAAGGTATCCTAGGAATTTTAGTAAATGAGAGATTAAATTTCAATTCTAGTCATTGATGAAAATATGTGTTTGTGAATGAAACTATCCCGTGACCAATACTTTCTCCTTATTAATTACTTTTATTTTTACTTTGCTTTCAATTTATTTCTATTGCTTTGATAAATCAAACCCCCCCCCCTTTTGGTTACTAGGAAACTGAATTTTTTATAACAACAAACGCTCTCTCGTGGATACGAACTCTTTCTTATTGCATACTACTTTATTTTAGGAAGTAAGAAAGTAAAATTATTTATGTGTCGGCTGACAACCGATCAATTATCGACCACTGGTTCCCTTGTATATGCCAGTTGTGTTGATATTAGTCAGACCAGCATCTCAGTCCATTAGGATATGTTCATTTTGGCAGTGGCCTTCAGACAGATATGAGAAACACTATTCACCTAGTGAACATCAAAACCATCTATGTTTTTTTATATCCATCTCTTAATCTATCCATGTGATTTGTTGACTCTCGGATATTGATGTCCACGGTATAACTATCTGAGTAGAGCTATGTCACTTATATATGAATTTTAGTATGCTTGAGTGAAAACTCGTGTACAACAATTGGAATTTCACA